>PVJD01005550.1:0-113841 GCA_004026545.1 Mormoops blainvillei | reverse complement strand
GGATGGCTCCCCCTCCCTCAGGGGAAGCTGGGGAGACATGGGTTTTCCTTCACTTAAGAGAGTCCCCTGAAGATCAACAGAAAATATCTACCCCTTCACATGAAGATTCTTTAGAGTGAGGGCAGGGTCTCGTCAACTCAACAAATCGCTACTCCTTCTAGCTAACATCTGCCGGGCATTGGCTACTTAGCAGGACTCCCCCTACACATTTTAAACACTTTATGTGAGTTAATTCGCCAAATCCCTTTGATGACCAGATGGGATGGGTATTTTCTCCCATTTTACAGATGAAGAAACAGAAGCACAGAAAGGTTAGGTAATTTTTCTGAGGTTCATTCCGGCGGTAGGTGGCAGAGCTGGAATTTGAGCCCAGGTGCCCTGGCACTGCACCTGCTGTGTAATAGATCTTGTGCTGGGGCTGGGACTGCTCTCAGGGGACCTCTAGTCTAACAGCAGGGGACAGGTGAGTCTTTAATGACTCTGGTACAGGTCAGGCTGGGATCAGGGCTGTGACAGAGTGTGCCAGGAAGGAGGACTGATTCTGTCTGTGGAGGAGGAACTGTGTGCTAGGCCAGGAAGGATGGGTCAGTTTTCCAGAGCTTCAGGACAAAGCATTGGGAGGAAGGGCTTTCTTGGTAGAGGGGCATCTTGGGCAAAAGCAGGGGAGGTGTGGAAATGCAGGAGAAAACTGGGGAATAGTCAGGAGTCTGGCTTGACTGCAGGGGGATCTACAGGTTGAGTATAAGACAAGGGAAAAGAAAAAAAAAGGAGAGCATCAGGTAAGAGCCCAGGTGTCAAACAAAGAAATGTAGGCCACAGAAGAGTGTCAGGCCAAAGCAGGACCACCTGGGTCTGCGGGAGCTGCAGCAAGAAGAAGCACTGCAGAGGAGATCCTGGGTCCACAGGGGTGGGTGCCTCAGCCCCAGAGTGGCCGGGCTGCCTGAGCTGGGTGAGGACCGCGAGGCCCACTGGAGAGGAGGACGGAGGACCTGTGGAGTGAAGAGACAGACCGCTGCTGTGATTTCCGCATGTGCTTCTCCAAAGGGCTTGGGTCTCATTCAAGTCTGGAGCCAGACCCAGAACAGGACCTGAAATAAGACACATACTGTAAATGTCAGGCAGAATTGCATGAAGAAGATTTGGAGACAGATGGGAGGTGTAAGGGTGAGAAAGATGGAGGATTCAGGAGGCTTTCCTGGCGTGAGCCTAAGCACCTGGGAGGATGCTGACCCCTTTTAACAAACAAGGGGGAAGAAGGAAGACTGGGCAGAGTTGGGAGATACTGCTTTGGAGCATCACCAATGGGTGACACCCAGCAGGCTACTGTCCTCAGTTTGGCAGGTGAGGTCTGCGCCCGTGACAAGGCACAGGGCAGAGCTCTGAGGCAGCTGATAGTGTCAGTCTGCTTGTTTCTTCAGCCTGGGTTGGTGCCTCCCGTGTGCCTGGCCCTGTGCCGGTGTGAACATGACCGCAGTGTGGCAGGAAGCTGTCCCCTCAGCAGAAAGACAAGATGGCTCAAGTCAGAGCCTTCCCTTTCTATGAGGTCCAAAAACAGCTACACAAATATATGGTTTAGATGCATGTGCCTACATAATAGAATCCTTTTAACAAAACAAAGGAACTGCATACCTGTTAGAATGGCTAAAATGAAAAAGACCAACCACATAAAATGTTGGTAAGGACATGGAGCAACTGAAGTGGATACCCTGTGGTCAGGATGTTAAAACAGTTTGGAAAACTGTTTGACAGTTTTAAAGAATGCTAAACATGCAATTGTCATTTCACTCCTAGGTATTTAGTCAAGAGAAATGAAAGGATATATCCATGCCGAGACTTGTACGCAAATGTTCCTAGCATCTTTATTTGTGAAAGCCTGAAACTGGAAATAACCCACCACCAATAAATTAGCCTAGATGAGTGAGAACCCCTTTACCACTTCTGCACACCTGTTCAAATGGCTAAAGTAAAACAAACAATACCTAGTGCTGGTGAGGATGCAGAGCAACTGAAATTCCCACAGGTTGCCTGTGGGAATGTAAAATGGTACAACCACTATGGAAAATGGTTTTCCCATTTTAAGTTAAACATACACTTAGCATACAATCCAGCAACCTATCGTATTCCTAGGTGTTGACCCAAGTGAAATGAAAACCTCTGTTCAAAAAAAAAAAAAAGAAAGAAAGAAAAGAAAAGAAAAAGAAAGAGAAAAAGAAAAGAAAAGAAACTGAAAATAACCGAAAGATCCATCAACAGGTGGATGGATAAACAAATCGTGGTATATCCATACAGAGCAAATACTACAGTGGAATACCACACTATGGAACACTACGTTGCGATGAAAAGGAACAACCTGCTGAAATTGCAAAATAACTATTCTGAGTGAAAAGTACACAAAAAACAGTATACACTGTATGATTCCATTTATATAAAATTCTAGAAAATACAGTCTAACCTGTAGAGACAGAAAGCAGGTCAGGGCTTATCTGGGGAGGGGTAAAGGGGCATGGGAGAGACTGGAGGGAGGGATTACAAGAGAGCATAAAGGAATTTGGTGGGTAATGGATATGTTCATTGCCTTCATTTTCGTTATGGTTTCAGGGGCATATACGTATGCCCAAGCTCATCAAATTGTACGCTTTAAATATGTACATCAATTATACCTCAAAAGCTTTTTTTTTTTTTAAAGCAAGGGTGTGATAAGTCCCAAGTTTAGGAGTGTGGTTACCTTGGGTGCGGGCAGGCAAGAGCACAAGCTTGGGTAGGGTATTGGTGAGGTTCCAGTTCTGAGGTTGGGTGGTGAATTCACTGGCACTCATTAAATATTAATAATCCACAAATAAATGGAATAAAATAAGCCACATGTGAACTAAAGATGAGATATATTAAAATTATATTAAAGATGATTTATTAAAGCAACAAAAACAAGAATTAATCTATATCAGTGTATCTGAGATCTAGATTTTAATAGGGGGAGGGTATATATGTGAGGGAATAACTGGATAGCCATATGGAAAAGTATGAAGTTGGGTCTCTACCACACACCAAAATTAACTCAAAATGGATCTGTGACCTAAATGGAAGGGCTAACGTTATAAAAACTCTTAGAAGAAAACATGATCTTGAGTTAGGAAATGGGTTCTTAGATATGATGCCAAAGCACAAGCAACAAAAATTAAAATAGGTAAATTGAATTTCATTGAAGTAAAAACTTTTGTACTTCAAAGGACACCATCAAGAAAGAGAAAAGAGAACCTATGGAATGAAAAAATTACAAGTCATATATCTGATAAAGGACTAGTTATTAGATTCAACAATAAGACAAATACCCAGTTGAAAAATGAGCAAAGGACCTGAACAGGCATTTCTCCAAAGAAGATATAAAAGTGAACAATAGCACATGAAATTATGCTCAACATCATTAGTCATGAGAGAAATGCAAATCAAAATGATGAGATTCCACTTCACATCCTGTAGGATAGCTATAATAAAAAAGATAGACAATAACTAGTGGTGGTGAAAAACCTGGAATTCTCCTGCATCATACAATGGTGCAGTTACTTTGGAAAATAGCCAGACTTTTCCTCAAAAAAGGTTAAACATAGAGTTTACCATATATCCACTCTTTGGTATATAACCAAGAGAAAAAGCATGTGTCACACAAAAGTTGTATGTGAATGTTCATAGCTACATTATTTATAATTGTCAAAAAGTGGAAACAACCCCAATGTTCATTAACCTATAAATGAACAAACAAATTGTGGTCTATACATATGATGGAAAATTATTCAGCCTTAAAAAGGAAGGAAATTCCGACACCTGCTACGACATGGATGAAGCTTGAGGACATTAAGCTAAGTGAAATAAGCCAGCCACAGAAGGACAAATACTGTATGATTCCACTTATATGAGCTAACTAGAGTAGTCAAATTCATAGAGACAGAAAGTAGAATGGTGGGGGCTGGGGGGAGAATGGGGAGTTATTGTTTAACGGGTGCAGAGTTTCGGTTTTGGAAGATGGACAGAGTTCTGAAGCTGAGTGATGATAATGGCTGCACAATGTGAATGCACATGATGTCACAGAACTGTACACTTGCAAATGCTTAAAATGGTCAATTTTATGTTATGTATGTTTTACTTCAAAAGGGCCCTTAGTTGGTTGGAGCATTGTTGTCCCGTACACTAGAATGTTGTGGGTTCCATTCCTCGTCAGGGCACAAACCTCAAACCTGGGTTTTGGGGTTGGATTTCTGGTCCAGGCAGCCAGTCAGTTGATATTTCTCTCTCACATCTATCTTCCTTCCTTCCTTCCTTCCTTCCTTCCTTCCTTCCTTCCTTCCTTCCTTCCTTCCTTAGATTTTATTTATTTATTTTTAGAGAGAGGGGAATGAAGGGGAAGGGAATGAGAGAGGGAGAGACACATCGATTGGTTGCCTCTCTCATACCCCCAGCTGGAGACCTGGCCCACAACCCAGGTATGCGCCCTGACTGGGAATCGAACCGGTGATCTTTTGGTTGGCAGACCAGCACTCAGTCCACTGAACCACACCATCCAGGGCTCACATCAATGTCCCTCTCTCTCCCTCTCTCTCTCCCCGACCCGTCCCTCTCTCTCCCTCCTCTTCCTTCCTCTCTTTCTAAATCAATAAACATATTTAAAAAATCAAAAGGGATCATTTATTAATAGATGCTACAATATGAACATATCTTGAAAACATTATGTTAAATGATAAAGCCAGTCAAGAAAGACCACATATTATAAGATTTCATTGGTATGAAATATCCAGAATAAGCAAGCCTATAGAGGCAGAAAGTACATTAGTGATTGCCTGGGGCTGCGGTGGTGGTGGTAGTAGGATTGGGGAAATGAGAGTGGCTGCTAATGTGCACAGAGCTTCTTTTTGGGGTGATGAAAAATGTTGTAAAATTGATTGTGTCTATGGTTGCACAACTCTGTGAATATACCAAAAACCACTGAATCGTACGATTTCAATTGTTTAATTGTATGGCATGTGAATTATATATCAATAAAGCTGATTTTTTTTAAAGGGGACAGGGATTGGATCCTTGGAGAACAATGAATTTAAAGACTGAAGCAAGGAGGACCACGGAGGCGAAACATCCCCTTTGTACAGTCAGCTCTTGGACTTTCCTGGAGCATAGTAGTTACTCCATTCATTGCAAACCAAGGGAGCGTTTCCAGAAAGATAAACCCATTGCAGCTACTGATTTTGAAGCAGTGACTATAGCCAGTCACCATGCGAGATGCTTATCCTTCAACTTCTCATTGTACAGATGATATAATTAAAGGATTTGCTTTTGGTTACACAGGAAGTGGCAGAGCTCAGAATGGGACCCAGATCTGTCTGACTCCAAAGCTAAGTTCTAAAAATAGACCCTCAAATAATTCTTAATTTTATATAGAAGTTTTCAGGCTTACCAAAAGTGTAACTCAGCTTAAGAACTCAAACTCTTTCTCTCAATGCCATTGAAGTCTCCTCTTTCTCAGCTCCTTGCTTTGCAAGCCAGCACTCAATCCACTGAGCTACACCAGCCAGGGCTATCCTATGTCTCATCTCTGATTCCAACCCTCTTCTGCCATATAACCATACTCCTGAATTTGGTATTTATACTTCCCATGTTTTTACTTTGTATGTATCTCCCAGCAATATGAAGTATAGTTTTGCATGTTTTTAAGCTTTATATAAACATATTATACTGAATGTACCCTTCGGAGGCTTTCTTTTTCCATTCATTGTTGTTTGTAAGATTCGTCCAAGTTGATATGTGTATCCGTACTCTGCTCATTTCTGTCGCTGTAGAGTATGAAGTATTCCATTGTATAAAGGTACACCAGTTCCTCTGTCACTATCCTGGGGTTGGACATTTGGGTTGCTTCCGGTTTTTTGTTATTACAAGTTGAGCTGCTATGAATATTCTTGTTTGTGTCTCCTAGACAGCAAGAAGTCCTAGGAGTTTTTGTTAGTTACCTAGGACTGCTGCAACAAGTTACCATGACACATAGTGGCTTAAAACAACACAAATTTATTACCTTACTGCTCTGGATATCAGAAGTCTGAATGGGTCTCACTGGGCTGAAGTGAAGGTTTGGACAGGCTCTTGGTCCCTCTGGGGTCTCTAGGGGAGAATCCATTTCCTTGAGTTTTTTTTGGCTTCTAGAAGCCACC
Organism: Mormoops blainvillei; assembly: GCA_004026545.1. Classification (NCBI taxonomy): domain Eukaryota; kingdom Metazoa; phylum Chordata; class Mammalia; order Chiroptera; family Mormoopidae; genus Mormoops; species Mormoops blainvillei. The sequence goes on along the minus strand of PVJD01005550.1, from coordinate 107,656 downwards.
TGCACTCCTTGGCTTGTGGCTCCTTACTGCATCTTCAAAGCCAGCAACAAAGTGTCTTCAAATTTCTCTGACTCTGACCTTTTGCTTCCACTGTCACATCTTCTCTGATTCTGATTCTCATGTCTTCCTTTTATAAGGACCTCATGATTACATTGGGTGGATAATCTCTCCATCTCAAGATCCCTCACTTAAACACATCTGCAATTTCTTTTCTTTTCTTCTTCTTTCTTTTTTTTTTTTTTTTGCCATGGAAGATAACATATTCACAGTTTCCCAGATTAGGATGTGGACATCTCTGGGGGCCATCTTTCTGCCTACCATACAGGGAACAACTGGGCAGTGTGACATGAGTATCTTTGAACTACAAGTTAGTCAAATTGTTCTCCACAGTGAGATTCTCTCCTACTAGCAGTGCATAGCTTTCCTGTCACTCCCATTTTCACTAACGCTTGCTATTATCTGACTTTTTCATTTTTATCAATCTGATGGCCATGAAATGTCTGGGCTCTGACTGCTATGTGGTCAAGAGAGACAGCAGTCAGTGGTATTGAATGTGAAAAAGTGGTGCCCTGGAAGTAAGAATGTGGTCAATGACCTTGACTAGAGCAGTTCCCTTGAAGTGGTAAGAGAGGGAAGAAATCAGGCCAAGTGAAGGAATGAGGACGGCCAGGAAAAGAGCACAGGGAGTGCGGAGTGTAGAGGGCATGCCTGAGTCAGCTTGCCCTCCTCAGTTCTTTCCTTGCTTACAGGAGAAGAATTCAGGCAAGTGACAAACACGTATGACAGAAATGACATAACAGGTTTATTTATGAAGTACACTTAAGCACAAAACTACAGGCAGGCACCTAGCTAGTTGGAATGTTCCACGTATAGAGAAAATAAAGTTGTTAGTAAGTAAGTTTATTAGTAAGTTTGTTCTATACACGTGAGCCCGAAGCTGCAAGTGGGGCACCCAGCTAATCTGAGTGCCCCGACTATTGGGGTTTAGGGGTTATATATTTTAGCCAGCCTCTAGGTTTCCCCCCTCCTTTCCCTTCCAGACCTTGGGATTAGTATACAGTCACAAAGGCTTTCTTTCCTGGCTAGCGACATTGTTACAAAGGCTTTCTTTCCCAGTTGGTGGAAACGATACACACAGAATTTCAAGGGCTCCCCTCCTCCTGCGCTATCATAGTTTTGCTTGTGATGTTTGGAACACCTGGCAATCTTACTGGACCAGGCTCAGGGTTGCTGAATCAACGGATGAGACATGTCACCCTTTTGTTTCTAGCCTCCCGTTTTAAGTTCTTCATTAGATTGCACTGGGCGGGGGCCCTGCTTTATTTTCCCTCCGGCTGCTCATTCCTGGCTTCTACCTAACACTGCCACAGACTCGGGGGCTTAAAGAACAGGTATTGATTTCTCACAATTCCGGAGGTTGGGGAGTCCAAGATCAAGGTGCCAACAGATTTAGCAATAGTTTCTGGTGAGAGCCCTCTTCCTGGCTTGTAGACAGCTATTTTCACCCTGTGTTCTCACTTGGAGAGAGAAAGAACTCTGCTCTCTTTATAAGGACATTAATGCCATTATAGGGGACCCAATCTCATGATGTAATCTAATCTAATAACCTCCCAAATGCTTCATTTTCAAATACCATCATATTGGGGGTCAGGGCTTCCACATACAAAGTTGGTGTGGGGGATACAAATATTCAGCCTATAAGAGGCTACTCTCAAAATATTGGAGAATGTGTGAAAGGGAGATTATCCGTCTAAAGGAGAGAGAAAGAGAGATATAACTGACGGAATAGGGTAAGGCATCTTGGAGCAGGCAGGTAAAGATGAGGCCCATAGAATGCATACATGGATTGACTTAGGAAGGAGGAGTGGCTAGCTTCTCAGGATGTAAGAGGGAAGGAAGGACACTGAGGCAGAGACAGGGAAAATCCAAAGCGGTGAGGCAGAAATCAGCAAAATCTCCTTGTGGTGGGGAGCAGAGTCATCTACTGAGTCAGGCCAGGGTGGGTTTAGGGGTCTGAGGAGCGTGTGGAAGGTTTACAGAGTACATGGTTGTGGGGCATTCAACAGGGTACCCACTGGACTGAACGAAGGGGGATTGGTGAGAAAGAGCGGGCAAGCTGAGGCAGCGGCCTCCCAGTCAAGTCTTACCGGCACTCTCAGTGTGAAAAAGGCCTGGAGCCCAGAGAGGAAGGGGCCAAAGAAGGGCCGTATAGGATTGTCTAGAAGACTCCTGGAGGCTTAGTGGAAATGGTGGCTCCTGAGGTGGCAGAGCAGAACCAGGGAGATCATAGCCAGGAAACTGGGATGTGTGGAGGGGCTCCTGCTAATGCCCAAGGCCATTGTGGAAGGAGAGCAGGGACTGTGGGACCTCAGAGGAGAGGGGCACAAAACCCATCCTGGGTAGGTGGAGAGGGCTTCCTGGAGGTGGTGATGTTTTGGCTGAGTATTGAAGAGGAAAACCAAATTTCAGTTATCACAACAATGTAGAAGAAGTGTTGGTTTTATAGTCTGTCAACAAGCCTGTTCTGTCCTACTCCATCAGTTTTGTCTCCTCTTTCTCAAACACCTGCCCAGTGTGGTCTGGATGGATTGGAAGAGTCCTTGTTGAGCTATTTCAGTCTCTACACTTTGGCTTATAGATTTCTCTTAGGTTTCATTATTTTCTCCTTTAAATTCAGAACTTCTATTCATCCGTCAAAACCCTGATCAAATGTCACCTCTTCTGGTGAGTCTTTCTGATTCCTCTGATCCCACCTCTGTGCTTTCTTGGTGTGATAAAGTGGAACAAACTTATTCATTACTGTTTGACTTTAGACAAGTGGCTTAATCTCTGGGCGTCTGTTTCCTGACAGTGCCACTGGCCAAGTCTAGTTGTGAAGATAAGGTACTTTACATCCTCTGGCATGATATGGGAATCACACAGGAAGCCATCGAGTGGTGACACTTGGCATCCTGTCTTGTCCTAGAGTAAGCTGAGTGAGAATGTGACTCTATCTAAATCCATGAGCTCCCTTGGGGCAGAAAGGATTCCCCCGCAGGGCCTAGCCCATTACCCAGGAATCATGTGCTCTGTGAACCCTGCACAGAAGGGAAGAACTGAGATTGTCTATCAGTTACCTGTAATGTGACTTTGGGAAGGTGACATCATCCCTGTGGATCTGTTTCCTCATGTGTAAAATACCAACATACTAGGTATTCATTTACTATAAGTAACACTCAACTATCTCTAATGCTCACATTGTGCACCATCACCCCATTTTGCAGAAGAGAAAACTGAGGCTTGGGAAGGCAACTGAGTTGTCCAAGTTAGCTTCAGGGCAGGAGCTCCTGGCGCCCAGCCAAACTCAGAAAATTGTTGTGCGAATCCAGGGGGGAAATGTGAAACAGCCCCGCAAATTGTAAAGGCCTAAGGTGGGAGAATCCTTGCTTGGGGGGCGTGGTGAATGATGGATGGCCGAGAGGAGGAATGCAGAGAGAAGCGGCCTCATATATCCAGATGGCGGCTGCAGGATGGCTTTGCCCGCCAGTCCGAGGGTGCGGGGAGGCGCGGCGCGGCGCTGCATTGCTGGGGTGAAAGGGGTGCGGCTCGCCCCCTCTCCGCCCCACCCCCCAGCCCCCACGCCGCGGCCCCTTTAAGAGCGGGCGGGGCGCCCTCTGGCGGCGGAGCGGGGCGCGCGGCCGGAGCCGGATCCGGATCCCGGAGCCGGAGCGGAGCGGAGCTGGGGCGGAGCGGGCCGAGCGGGCCGAGCGGGCCGAGCCAGCAGCCGAGCTGGGGGCGCGGGCGGGCGGCATGTACCGGGCCCGGGCGTCGCGGGCGGGGCCGGAGCCCGGCAGCCCGGGGCGCTTTGGGATCCTCAGCACCGGGCAGCTCCGGGACCTGCTTCAGGATGAACCCAAGCTGGACCGGATCGTGCGGCTCAGCAGGAAGGTAGCGCGGGGGTCGCGGGCGGGGGTCGCGGGGGACGGGCCGCGGCCTGCCGGACCTGCCAAGCAACCAAAGGGCTGAGCGGGCCGAGCCGCGGGGCCGCCGGTGGGCGCGGGAGCCTGGCACGTACGAGTGGGCCCCGCGGAGCCGCCCCCGGGGGAGGGGGCGCCCGGAGCCGGCCTGGGGCGGGTGGGGCGCAGGGGATCCAGGGAGGCGCCTATGCACCCCCGGGATGGCTGCGAGGCGTGTCCTACAGTGGATGCTCCAGGGAGGTGTGTTCCGGGGGGCAGGGGTGGTTGTGTTGTGGGGGGCCCTGGCTCGCACACCCACGTTCTGTAGGGCCAGAAAGGGGAGGTGCTTTCCATAGGAAGAGCTAGGGGCCTGTTTAACACCTGGGGGGACCGTTGTGGAAGCGCCTGCATGCTGGGGGTGCAAGAGGAGGCTTTGTGTCTTTCTTTGGGTAGGGGTACTGAAAGCTAAGGTGTGTATTCCATAGGCCACCATAAGAGAAAGTTGTATATTTCACAGGCGATAGGCCCGGGCTGGTTGGCTGTGGGGGGCAGAAAGGGAAAGTGTGTGTTGGAGGGAGGCAGACAGGAGGGGCATGTGCATCCTATAGGGGACAGATGGAGGGTAGTGTGTTCCCACGGGCAGGGAGGGGAGGCTAGGCGCTCCTAGAAACAAGGAAAAAGCATTCTCCAGAGCCAGGAAAGAAAGGGGCTCTGCTTTTTCCAAGAGAAGGAAAGCTGGGAGCAGGTGCTGCTAGGGAATCTGGAGGAAAAGGGGGTGTGTATTCCTTGGGGGTGTGGGGATTCCAGTGGAGGGCAGAAGGAGAGGTGTGAGGGGAAGAGAGGGTGGCTTGAGGGGGTACTATGTAGGGACAGGGTGAAGACCACTCTGGAGAGTCAGAGCAGGGGTGGGAGTGTTTTCAGCACAAACACCTGAGGAGGAAGCAGACAAAGGCCTGGAATGAGAGGGAAGCTAGCTGCCCATGCATGGAAAATGGGACAGAAGAGGGAGGGGGACTCCTCAGGGACCTGAGCAGACATATTAATTGAAAAATTAAAAATTAACTAACATTTGTAGAGGCCTTCATAGTTTTCCTCACTTCAGTCTCACCACAGCGCTATAAGGTAGTGGTTTTTAGCTCACTTTGTAGAGAAGGAAACTGAGGCCCAGAGATGGAGCTCAAGGCAAAGCCGTCTGGGCCCCTTGCAGTCCCTACACCTGTTGGCTCCTCATCCTGAGATTGGGGTGCTTTTGGGTTGAACCATGGCACTGTTGCCCAGAGTGGCAGTAGGTGGATGTGGGCAGACCCCCTGAGTGCACCTCTTGGCTCTTCTCTGGTGGCAGTTCCAAGGCCTGCAGCTGGAGCGTGAGGCATGCCTGGCCTCCAACTACGCACTAGCCAAGGAGAACCTAGCATTACGGCCCCGCCTGGAGATGGGTCGGGCCGCCCTGGCCATCAAGTACCAAGAGCTTCGAGAGGTGGCCGAGAGCTGTGCGGACAAGCTGCAGCGACTGGGTGAGGGGACAGCTGGGATGGCTGCCTGGGGTGGGTGGCAGTTGGCCTTGGGAAGTGCTTGGCTCTGAAAGGTGGATCTTGGGCAGACCTATTCCACAGGGCAAGTTTGATGGGTGCTACTCCTAGAAAACTAAGTTGGGGAAGTGAAAGGTTGGCGAGCAGAACTGGGTTGTAGAGGCCAGATGGGAGCCCTAGCAGTGGGAGAGAAGGGGGCCTAATACCCATGGGTCTGGGGTGCTCCAGGAGACAAAGCCCCTGCTGCTTCTTTGCACTAGGAGTGGGGGCAGAACCATGGGGGAAGGTGTACAAACTGATGCCATGGGCATTGCACAGATGAGGAAACTGAGGCCTCAGAGAGGGGAAGCGAAGCACAGAATCACACACAGGGTGAGAGTCAGGATTGGGCCCTGGGGCTGTGGCCTGTCTGCCCTGGGTGACAGGCCCTGAGGGCAGGGGTTATTCACTCTGTCCCTCTGTGGCCCTCAGAGGAGAGCATGCATCGCTGGAGCCCCCACTGTGCACTGGGCTGGCTGCAGGCTGAGCTGGAAGAGGCTGAGCAGGAGGCTGAGGTGAGGGGAGGAGAGGCCGGGCCTGGGCACAGGGAGAGAGAGCCATCCTATCATCCCCACCCCCCTTCATTCTTACATTGCAGGCTTGAGAGCCCCTCCTCCAGGAGTCTGTCCTGAGTGTCAGGCCCCTGGGAGAGCTCCCCTGTGAATGTCTCAGGGCTGTGTAGGCTGGGTCTACAGAGAAGCTAGAATAGACTTTTCAGTGTTGGGAGCATAGTACTCAGTGAGTCAATGGAGATAGGAGAGGAGGGACCCTGGCCCTAACCTTGATGAGCAACACCTAAGTCTACTGAAGTATGTCCCCATCGCTGATCCTGCCTCATGTCTGACCCAGCAGGTCTGGTGATAGTAAGGAAATAGAGACTTGAAAGTAGAGGACATTTGTCTGCAGTCACTCAGCAAATCAGAGGCACACCCAAGCTGGAACTCAGGTGGCCTGTCCCCCAGCTATGGTCACCATTGGAAGGCATTCAGGATGGGAGGGGGAGAGGGCCAGTCCTCAGTCTTTGGTCGTGCTCCCCAAACTGTCCCTTCCTCCTGTCCCAGGAGCAGATGGAGCAGCTGCTGCTGGGGGAGCAGAGCCTGGAGGCGTTCTTGCCCGCTTTCCAGCGAGGCCGAGCCCTGGCCCACCTGAGGCGAACCCAGGCTGAGAAGCTGCAGGAGTTGCTGCGGCGCCGGGAGCGGTCTTCCCAGCCAGCCCCGACTGCTGCTGCGGATCTCCCCAAACCCTTCCCTGCTGCAGCTGTCCTGCCCACTGGGGCCGCCCGGGGGCCACCAGCAGTGCCCCGGAGCCTGCCCCCCTTGGACTCCCGCCCAGTGCCCCCGCTGAAGGGCTCCCCCGGGTGCCCCCTTGGCCCAGCTCCTCTGCTGAGCCCTCGGCCCTCGCAGCCAGAACCCCCTCACCGGTAGGATCCAGGGTATGGCTCCCCAATGGGGGGCCCAGACAAACTTGATGCGTCGCTCCTCCTCCTCCCCCACTGCCTGGGTAGGGGGAGGGGCAGGCCCCTCCCCTTGGCCTCAGGCAGGCCCTGGCCCTGGAGGCTGAGCTGGGGAGGAGGGTCACCTGGAAGATGCCCAGAAAGAGGGCTTGGGGTGGGGTGGGCAGGCAGGGTGTTATGCCTCTGGCGCTGAGGAAGCTCTGCCTTTTTTTTTCGGTCCCTGGCTGGGGCCTCCCAGGTGATGGGCAAGACCCGGTGAAAGAACTTGACTCACGGCAACCTAGGAAGGTGCCCACTTCCCTCAAGGGGCCCTGCCTCATGGGCCTGTTGCACCCTACCACTCCATTAGGCTGGCACAAAGCCAAGGCTGACAGGAGTGCTTCCCATCATGTACTGAGCCTACCTTTCCCACAGTCTTGGGGCCCACCGCCTAGGAGCCAGGTGGTCAGGTCCCAACTGCAGGGTCAGAGACACCATGGCCCTGGGGCCTCACTCATGCTCCAGACCCTGGGGAAGGTAGGCCAGGGACTCCTGACTTGCACAGGTGAGAGTGGGCCATCCCCAGGAAAGACCATTCTGTATTTTTCTGTCCTGTCTCCTTAGAATGGAACATTTTTGAGGGCAGGTCCTTGTCTTTGTATGTTCTGTCCCTAGCCCCACCTCCCAGGGGCCGTCAATAAATGTGATGAGGATGACGATGCTGCCCGACTCCTCTCTGCTCCCTCAACCAGCCAATCTGCTGTTGCAGCCTCTGTATCTCAGCTCCTGTACTTCCTACTCTTAAGATGCCCTCCCTTCCTCTCTGCCCATCCCAAGCCCAGCTGTCCTTCAGGTCCAGCACTGCCCCTGCCTCTTCTATGAAAGCTTTTCTGATTACCAACCCGTGGGAGACTTTCCTAACTTAATTTCCCGGCACTTCTGGCCTGAAGCACACTTTGCTTCTTCACTGTGCGCCAATTGCCTCACCTGTATGCCTGGGTTGCCCATAAGCCCAATCAGGATGGTGCGTGCTCCTCTAGCCTGCCAAATGGCCACCCCCACTGAGTGATGGAGGTAGTGCTATAGCACTGAAAGTATCTCTTCAGCTAGGATAAACACTATGTGGCCAGCTTGGCTGATGAGTGTGGGACAAGATGGGAGAGTAGAAACATGACTCAAATCAGCTTAGGTCAAGTCTGATGAGATGAAGTTTGGCCAGGAGTCATGGAAGTTCTTACAAATAAGACAGAGCAATCAGAATGCTGTAGAAGCAAATGCGATTTTGGACCATGTCATCTAAGAAGAGGAAAGTGTTGGGCTGGCTTGACTTTTCACTGAAATTTTACACTGGAAGAGGGATTCCCCCAAAACAGGACCTTTGGAGTAAAAATAAGAGGATTGGACTAAGTCCCAGGTGGAACAACTGAGGGATCCAAGTAGAGCCAGAGGTCAGAGCCTAGACCAATGAGTAGAAGCCACAAGGAGCCAGATTTTGGCTCATTATGAGGTGCTTAAGTCAGGGCTGCTATTAGAAGTAGATGGTCCCCATCTCTAAAGTTGTGTGACCAGCACCTGAATGAGTTTGACCTTTAGAGATTTAGGTATTAGTTAGAGGGCCTGGCCCATCTGAGCTTTGAGTTGGCCTTCGTTCTCCTACAGTCCTGTTAGCACTTGAGCTGCTGGAGGCTGAGGGACATTGAAACCTCTCTGCCTGAGAGGACAATGGATGGAATATCTCTGGAAGACCTCTCAAATTCTACGCACAGCCTATGGCAAGGTGGGCCCTTCTTGCCCTGGCCTCCCATTCTGGATCCATGCTTCCAGGCAGTATTTTTGCTTGTAACTAAAAGGAGAAAAGGGGCTAAGGTTGGGCATGTCTGAGCCTTCCTCCACTGTCATGAATTGGGGGGCAGCCTCAAAAAGGAGAGTTCAGCTTCCCCTCCCCAGGGCAGTTAAGAAAAAGGAACTCCCCAGGCAATGTAAGGACAGGAAGGGGAGAAGAGTGTTACCATGGAACTGGATGGAATCCATCAATAGTCCTCGCCTACCTCAGGGAGCTGACCGTTTTAGAGGGGTTAGGGACTAAAGCGCCTTAGTGTTTAGCTCCAGCCTGAAAAAGACCATGGCAGGTAGGTACAAATACCACTAGCGTGGAATGGGCCTAGTTCTGGGACATGGGAAAGGCTTAGAATTGGACAGTTAATAAACTTCATTAACTTTCCTGCTTGAAGATACATGGAATGTTCTGGAAGGATGCAAGCAGGACTCTTTCTGCTTGAAACCTACTGGAACTTTCTGTTCCCAGGTTCTGGGGCCCCAGGGAATGATCCTGGCCATAATCCTCTGCAAGAGAACAAATTTAAAGGTCTACATCAAGGAGCCCATGAGTAAGGCACCATGTATTACAGACTACCAGTGCTTTAACAAACCAAAAATGAAAAGTTGTCCAAGTAACAAAACTCCCAACCCTTTTTGATAAATGAAGAATTCCTGCCTCTCAAGAAAGTCTGTGCACCCAACTTGTTTGGAAATCACTAGTTTCTGCATGTTTCCTTAAGCTTCTCCCCTTCTTTTCCAAATACAAAACAAAACATTAAATGTGTTTGTTTTTGCCATTCAAGGCTTACTGACCTACGCAGAACTTTAACTAGAAAGGGCTCAGATCTTTACCATTGAATCATGTGGTCAAGGCAAAGCCATGGCTAGGAACTTGCCCCTGACCTCCAAGGTTAGAGAATCAAATGGTTTCCAAGAAACCAAGCTGGACAAGCTGTGGGTTATTCTAATTTATTCAAGGACTGTACATAAGAGTTTAAGTGTAGAAATTGGTGTTACTATACTCTGCAGGGGGAAGATCTCTGGCTTTATCTAGGACTTTACCACTGCTCTATGCCTCTTCAGATTCTTCTGGCCCCATATGAAAATGATTTTCACTCTGCCTCCCTACATAAAGTGTGAGCTCTTATGTATGATGTAAACTCAAATGCCTATAGGGGCCAGTAAGGTCACAGAGGTGCAAAGCAGTCCATTTCCACAAAGAAATATACCCTCTCCCATTTTTTCTGGAAATGCATGGTCCTTTTTCAAAATTTCCCCTTTTGATAGACATGGGATATAGAGATATTTCTCTACTGTGAGCAAAATGGTGCAAGTGTGTGCATCAAGGCCTTTTACAATTCCCCTGATGGTGGGAGTGCAGCGAAATGTGGAGAAATATCCTATCTAAAAGGCAGATGTTATAGCTTCTCCCAGGCAGTAATGCAGTTATCTGAGTTAGCTCAATGGTGGCACATTTTCTCATTTTTTGAAAGAAGTCAGAAATCTAGATTTTTATGCAAAGTCTCCTCAGTCACAAATTTTGGCTAAAGTTATTTTGAGATGCTGTGCCAGCCACAGGCAAACGCTGGGTGACCATGAATCTTGGTCTGGTTTTGGCTGCTCCAAAATAGGCCTTCTTTTGTCTAGTAGCAGTCCCCTCCCAGGCCTGAGAGTGTGAATGCTGAAGAGGCAAAGGCGGGATGGGAGGGCCAACCTACCTCAAGACTAGTGACAGGACCCCAGACTCAGACAGCCTTAAGAGCAGCATAATGGCTATATGCATAGTGGCACTATGACCTCACAACAGATGGTGAAGGTGAACTCTGCACTGGCTTCTTGGGGATGAGTACGCTGAGCGTTCTCGGCATAGCCAAGTTCATAAGGTCCAAACTCAGGTCTTATCATCCTAACATGCTAACAGAGGGACCCTCAGGTGCTCTGCACAAACCCTATGGCTGCCAAGACCGTAAGTCTGGCCTGACTGAGAGCAGGTAAGGCATGCTTTCTCCTACGCCGTATTTTTTAAAAGGTTTTATTTTTAGAGAGGGGAAGTGATGGAGAAAGAGAGGGAGAGAAACGTCAATGTGTGGTTGCCTCTAGCACACCCTTCACTGGGGACCTGGTCCACCACTCAGGCATATGCCCTGACTAGGAACTGAACTGGCGACCCTTTGGTTCGCGAGCCAGTACTCAATCCACTGAGCCACACCAGCCAGGGCTCTCCTATGATCTTGACCACAGGTGGGTAGCAGTGTGTGATCTCATCGTAGGAACTGAGAGGCAGCAAAGGTCAGAAGAGAGCCCACTTTTCCAGTGCACTGAATTCTAGAGACAGTAAATTGAAGTAGTACCACTACTTACCGGTTGTCCCTTCTCTCAGCTTTTCTTCATGAGATGTGATAACCTTCCAAGGAAGCCCAAAAGTCCAAGACACAGCCTCGGTCCCCTCACCATTTTCCAAAAAGGAAATGTGGTGGGCACTCACTTGGGCTCCACTGCTGGTGCCTCAGCCTCAGGCTGTGGCTGTAAGGAATGCGCGCGCGCTCACACGCATGTGTATGTGTGTATGGCGCCAATAATGACCATATGGACAATTAACTGGCCTAAGATAGGCTATTCTTATTCATTTTGGCTCATGCTAGAACCATTACAGTGGGTAAGGTATATCCTGTGAACAAAATGCCAGAACCTCAGAAGGAAGCAAGAAATCCTACTCCCTCTGCACCAGGGTGGGTAAAGGATTTCACCCAGCAATAAAGGGCAACAGAGGGAAGAGTAGTTTGGCTCAGGAGAAATAAAATCCTGATCAATTACAAAGACAGTATCACAATTGCCTAGACATGTATACCTTTGATCCTGTCTTGTTGCCTGCGTCTCCCTATTTGGGACCTGTGTGTACTGTTCACTCAGCCTTGTACTATACTTGCAATCCCATCCTGCCCGAATGAGCATAGCCTCAGATAGGCTGGACCTCTCCCGTCTATCTCCCATTGGAAAGGGAATAAAGCTGAGCATGTCTGAGGCTTCCTCCACTATCAGGAATTGGGGAACAGCTCCCAGAAGTCAGGGACTAACGTCCACAACCTGATTCAGCCTCTCTTCTCCAAGGCCGGAAGGGAGAAGTGTTACCATGGGGACAAGGGTGGGGTGGGGTGGGTCCTTCAAAAAGCCTCCCACACATCTCCCCTTCCATAAAAAGGCTGGGCTCAATTTAGGGATGGTAGGGAGTGGGGGTCTCTCAGAGTTGAGATCTGGCCTAAAAAACACCTGAGGCAAGAGAGTGGCACTGTATAAGCACTTCACTAGTTCTATGCCTAAGGAAAAGCTGAGTTGAACGGCTAATAAATTTTATTTACTACCCTGCATTAAACATTCTGCAATGTTCCAGAAGTTTCACATAGCCTGTACCCTCCCCCATACCTGAAATCTTCTGGAACTTTCTATTTCCATGTTCTGGGGCTCCAGGAAATGTTTTTGACTGTAATTTTCACAGAAAGAAAACAAACTTGAAAGGTCTATGTCAAGGAGCCCATGCAAAAGATCCCAGCTATTACAGATCACTAGTGCTTTTACAAACAAGATCCAAAAAAACTCCAACTCCTTTTGATAGAATATTGCCCCAAGGACACTCTGTTATGCCCCAATTCCTTGTTTGAGAGTCACTAGTTTCTGTACATTTCGCTAAGGTTCACTACCAGAAATTTCTATTTCAAAAAGAACAGACTCTCCCTCTTGTTTTTCAAGTATGAAACATAATAACATTAAATGTCCTTTCCAAAGTATATATGCCCCACCCCCCAAATCCAGGCTTACTGAGAATACAGCTGGCCTGAACCAGGGTGGGCTCACACCTTTACTACTTAACTATGTGGTTGCTACAAACCCGTAAGGAAGGGTCCCCAACCTCCAGGCTCCAGTCTGGTACCCTTCTGGGCCTGTTAGGAACTGGGCCGCACAGCAGGAGGTGAGCTTAAATGTAATGTACTTGAATCATCCTGCAATCACCGCCTCAACCCGTCTGTGGAAAAACTGTATTCCACGAAACTGGTCCCTGGTGCCAAAAAGGTTGGGGACCGCTGCCATAAGAACTTGCCCCTGACTTCTAAAGCTAGAGAGAATCGAAGAGACCAAGTCAAACTACCTATGGTATGAATATACCAAAACACCTCTGACTTTGTTTAGGCTCTAAACTTAGGCCTTTACCCTTATGGTAGAATCTCTTGCAAAGGTTTTCCTATCATGCAGCTGTACACTCAGCGCCAGTGCATAAACATTCGAGCACTGACAATCTCACAGCCATACACTCCCCACGTGCAGTGACTAGGGGTTAAAAGAGCCTAACCACCACTGCTCTAGCCAAATGGACTGACCAACTGCACAGCACAAATTAGAAACAGAAAAAAAGCCACAGGCAGTTCTGAACAAGTAACCAAGTTTCCATCACTGGCCTCCTGATCCTCAGTAGTCCCACCAACTCCAACTCCCCTAATTCCCCACAGCCTCAAGCAACCATGCATGTTTCCAGGCCTTGGCTTGCAGGACCTGCAATGAACACTGCAAGCTAAACAGGATGGGCTATACTGAGGAGCTCTATTTCTGGGAAGTTTGGGTTGCATCATTAGCAATTGGCTTGCTGGTAAAGAGATGACCAGGAGACAGGCACACTGACCCAAGGATAAACTTAACTCTATCAGCATGTTGTAACCACTGAGCCCATGAGAACTACAGATAATAAAGTGTGACAGACCTCAAGAGAGCAAATGATTTCCTCTCTCCTGTCATGCCCACAGAATAACTTCTCCAAGGTCATGTTAGGTAAGTATGGACACAGGAACATTCATTCCCTTATGCTTGATGATCTTGCTTTCCCACTCCCTCATGCCACCAACAGAAACGGGAGTGGGGTTTGGGACTGACCATAGAACAGAAAGGTTTCCACACATCACACTTTTAGCCTACATCAGGTCTCACCTGTGGCTTTGGGGAACTCACAGAATGACAAGGTTGTACAACCCCAGAATTTTTCTTTTGGCAGCCACCAATTGGTCACATTGCACGTTTCAAGGTTACAGAGCCCCACGTCACGAATACGGGAGCAAGAGCACATAATTCTTTCTTAGAGCTCTACAAAAAAGCCAGAGCAAGTGTTCCAGAAGTTGACAACATCAGAAGGCAACCTCTGGAAACAGGAACCCAAGGGACTCCAGAAAACCCTTAACTCTTGGGCCTTCAGGGCTCTTCATTTTGGGGCCTCCTTCTTGGACATCAGAAAGTCTCCTTTTCTGGACCGCAGGGGCAGGGATGTGCAAGTCAACCGCTAAGCTGGACGGGTGGGGAAGAGGAGGGCGGAGCGGTTCCTTCGGACCCCAGCAGAGGTAGACTATAGAAGGCGAAGGGTTCAAGACAGGAAAGGCCATTTTCTGGGGTCTGGCTGAGGACTGCTCCCCGTCCCCTCTCTCCGATCAAAACCGAAGGCCTATGATGATGAAGATTGTGAGAAGGACGACTAAAGTCGTGTCTCGGGTTTCGTCCCAACGGAAGCCCTTCTTAGCCCGATCCTCCTGCTGCTTGCGAAGGGCCTCACGCCGGGCCCTCAGGCGGCGTTCGCGCTCTAGCTGCTCCCCGTAGTGCGCCTGGTAGAAGGCGTCAAAGTCGAACTGAGTGCGCTTGGCGCCTGATGCTGCCTGACCACCTCCCTGGGTCCGAGAGGAGGGCGGCGGGGTGCGGGTCGAGCCAGAATCCGCTGAGGGAGCCTTGGAAGGCCGGACGCCAGGCCCGCGCAGGTCCACGTCACTGAGCAGGCCGCGGTCATACTTGCGGCGCAGGGTAGCACTGCCCAGAACCACGTATGCCTGGGAGATGCGAGTAAAGCGTTCGGCAGCCTCAGCGCTCCCCGCGTTGCGGTCCGGGTGGTAGAGGAAGCTTTGCCGGTAGTAGGCGGCCTTGATTTGCGCCTGCGTGGCCGTGGAAGGGACGCCGAGCAGCTCGTACAGCGCCGTACGCGAGTACGGGCCGTCGCCCCGGGAGTAAGCCCTCGCTTCTAGGCCCAGGCACGACACCCGGTTTTGCTGTGGTCCCCGAACAAGCCACAACTTCCACAGTAGCAGCCGAGGCCACCTCAGATCGAGCCAGGCTGCCATCTTGAATAAATAGGGCGGGCGGTGCAAACATTAACTGGCCAATGGGAGGCGTGCGTTGTTCTGCGCGTGTCGGCCCTGTAGCCAATCGAGTGAAAAAAGAAGGCAGGGAGGGGTGGAGCATGCGTATTACGAGGCGGGCGTGGCGCTGATGCTATAAAAGCCGGAAGCGTGAGGCGCGCAGCACCAGTTGAGCAGCGGAGGCGAGGCTATGGCGTGTGGCGGACGCAGACCGGAGCACGGGGGACCCCCAGAACTGGTGAGTTGTGTGGCCCTGGGGCACCGTTTGTTACAGGATTTCAGCATCTTAATTTCTGCCCTTACTCCCCTTTTTTCCTCCGCAGTTTTACGACAAGAATGAAGCCCGGAAATATTTACGCAAGTAAGGGAGCCTGGATGTTGAACAGCATCGGGAGTCGGGAACCCGCAGGTCACCCTGATTTGGGGCATTGCTTGGAAAGCATGCAGAATTTGGGGGGTGGAGGTGGGAGGAAGAGGCCAGGGTTCATCCCATTTTTTATAGTAGCAAAGTCTACTTCAGTTAAATCTCTGACCCATTTGGGCCCCAGTTACCTCAGCATTAATATGGGAATGATCCTAGGTTTTCCCGGGTGGTTTTCAGAGTTTGTTGAGACAACTTGTTTTAAGCATGTGATAAAATAGGCTGGAGGCAGTGGGTGCGCATAAGAGGCTTGTGCCCTTCGGGGAAAGGAAATAATATTCCTAGAATGTTGACTGTGTTCCCCTATTTGTATTATTTCATTAAATTATCTTGAGAACTATTGGCGGAGTATGAGAGTTTCATAGAGGGTAGTTGTTTCTGTAACTAGAAGGTAAGTAACGGGAGGCTTAGAGCAGAGATTTCCAGAACTATCCTTTCTCATACACGATTGTATAGAAAATTCTACAGATACTTGATCATGGGAAAGCTAGATGTATTATAGACCTGTTCTGTACAATGGTAACAAGTAGCCGTTAGCCATCTATGGAAACGTGTCTAGCCCGAATAACTTAGAATGAGGAAGATGTAAAATATTTTATCGATCATTTTTACGTTGATTGTGTGTTGAAATAATTTGAGTATATTGGGTTATGTAAAATATTATTTAGGTACATTGGATTAACTATTACAGTTAATTTTATATGTTTAGTTTCATTTCAGCTGTGGCTACTATAAAGTCACATGCGGCTTGCATTATATTTCTCATGGATATCACAGCTATTGATTTTTGTTATGCATTGTTGATCCTTATATGTGAGAGTATGGTGGGTAAGTTTCCAGAAAATGTGTTCTTAAGTAATACAACATGAAAACCTGATCGATTTGAAAATGCCTAATTAGTTAAGTGATTTATTCTCTCTATATTAGTTTTGCATCAAGTACAATTATAATTTGTGTCACAATTTCTGTCACTGTAAAATGGCATGTCACTGTGTTGTATGGACATTTGGGATCACTTTTAAGTAGTTGTAGTTGACTTTGTTGGCCAGGAAAGAGTATTTGGCCTTTTTTGTTGGTGTTGTCTTGTCTGGGTGCAGTATTAGCCCAGAACTTTGCCACTTCCTTTTTTTTTTTCCTTCCTAGCTCTAGGATGATTGATATCCAGACTAAGATGACTGAGCGAGCATTGGAACTCCTCAATCTGCCTGATGATAAGCCCTGTTTCTTGTTGGATATTGGGTGAGATCCTGGGGCATGGTCAGATTGTCCAGGTTGTGGGGCATCTTTGCTATTCACACCATTGAGCCCCTGTTTGATTGTATCTTCCAGTTGTGGTACTGGGCTGAGTGGAGATTATCTCTCGGATGAGGGACACTATTGGGTGGGTATCGACATCAGCCCTGCCATGCTAGGTAAGTATGTTGTATTTAGCAAGGCAGTGGACTACCCTCATGAATATAGAGCAGTTTATGCATATTATCTGTTTCCCTCATTCTTCCCTGATGTAGAAGCAGCCTTGGACCGAGAAGCACAAGGAGACCTGCTTCTGGGGGACATGGGCCAGGGCATCCCCTTTAAACCAGGCTCCTTTGATGGTTGTATCAGGTAAGAGTTTTCGTGTTTTGCTTTTAGAGCTGCAGGCCCTTTTTGTTATAGCTGGCTGTGCAGCAGAGTCACACGAGAGACTTAAAAAGTGTATATCCCACGGGATATTTAGATTTATGTAAGGTACGGAACAAGGCCCCAAAATAGGTGTTTTTTTTTGTATTTCAAAACTAACTACTCCTGTGCTTGTCTTGCACTACCAGGTTCAGGCCCCATTGGTATAGATTCTTTGTCAGCTTTGAGTGCGTGTGGTAGGGAGGGGTGGACTTCCTGAACCAGTAGGAGCCATCTTGCGCACGCCAGCGGCCATCTTCTCAGCACCAGCAGCCATTTTGTTGCTTTATTAGAAATTTGTAGTGGAGTGTTGCCTGAACTGCTTCAGTCTCTTCAGTAGCTTAGGAGTCCTTTCTGGGGCATCAGTCAAGGTTTGAGCGTGTACGTAGTACTTTAACAATGGATCGCAGACCATTGAAGTTACTGTTAAAACATAAAGTTGTTCCTTGTCTTATGTGGTAAGTTTAGTTCAGTATTCAGCATAGTGTTTTGTTTGTGGAGTGGGGAAAGGGAATAGGAGAGGAAGTCATAGTTTAATCATTTTCTGGTGGGGAGAACCGTGATCATGTGTCGAGCAGTAAGGATGCAGAGTATCCCTATTTTTACTGGGTGAGTAAAAATTTGGGTTTGAAGATTTTATTCTAGCATAAGGGATTAGCTTACATCTGGGAACAGGATCAGAGAAAAAAAGGCAAGGATAGTAATTGTTCCTTAGTAATGATTGGGTGAGATGTTCTAAGTTGTAGAGAACTAAATGCCAGTTATATGATCTGTATGTTTTAGGATTAAATACTCATTTTTATATGATCTGTATGTTTCAGGAGTAAATACTCATTTTTAGTTTGTTTTTAAAAGGTGAGATGGTATGGCAGACCCCCCCCCTTTTTTTTTTTAACATTTGTTATATGTAAGATGTTGTACAGGGTGCTGTGGAGTTTGGAAAGAAAATACAATCCCTGTTTTTAAGACTTCGTGGTTAATAGGCTGCTAAAAGACAAGGACCAGGTTAAACACAAGGCCCAGTGTGGGATGTGTACTGGGAAGTGGTGGGACCACCTGAGTTGTGAAGAGAAATGAGAGCATAGAAAAACCTTAAGAAAGGAGGGGTTGGAGTTGGGTCTTGAAGGCTGGGAGGAATCTGAATAGTCAAGGAGAGATTTTCTGAGTGAAGGAATAGTGTGAGCAAAGGCACGAAAGTGGGTAGCAAAAGGAGTCTGATAGAATCTATCAGATAGATCATAGGCATGAGTGAGAAATTGTATGGAAGTTGAGATTGTGTGGAGTTGGGTCCTAGAAGATTCTTAATTCTATCCTAAGAAGTTTGGGCTTTACTCAGTGATCGATGGGGAGCTGGGGAGTGACAACATAAGATCTGTGCTTTAGAAAGATCATTTAAGAGAGATAGGTTGTTGAAACAACTGAGATGGTAATGCTGACCTAGGAGAGTGGTGGAGGAAAGTAAAACCTTGGAGAAGCAGTGGGACAGATCAGCAGGATTTGGGGTTCTGTGGGGAGGTGTTCACAGCACTGAGAAAGTGAATACCAGAAAGGAGGACGTAGTAGCTGCCTGAAATTTTAAATCTGGGGATTGTGGAGACACTTAACAGGTACAGTTGAAGGAACTGATTTTGGAAGAAGCGGAATGTGAAGAGGTAGGTGGCAGAGCTTTGTGATGTGGTTGAGTAATTTTGAACTTGAGATGCATGTAGAGAAAGGTTGAGAAAATGTTTCTTTGGATTGACTGCAAGGAAATTAGTGCTGATCCTCTGTATATACCCCGTTTGGTCCAGTGTTAGAGAATAGTAACCTGAAGTGGACCTGCACAAGCCAAGAAAGGGGGAGTGGGCAGGAGGATTTTACCTGGAGATCAAGGATGTGGTGTATGAATCCTAAAGAGGCAGGGGTGAGCAATATGTGCTGGTCACTTTCCTGACTAGGTTCCTTCCTTTTTTTTAGCATTTCTGCTGTGCAGTGGCTTTGTAGTGCTAACAAGAAGTCTGACATCCCTGCCAAGCGCCTGTACTGCTTTTTTACGTCTCTTTATTCTGTGCTGGTAAGTATAAGATCTACCCATCTGGGCTGGCTGCCTGTCCCTCCCTCGATCTGCAGGTAAAGTGATGAAATAGAGTCTCATGACAGGGCTGCTCAGATGGGACTGCAAGGGGTGGCAGGACCTTATTGTGACCCTCAGCCTAAACAGAAAGCTCAGTTAGAAAGTGTCAGTGGGCTAATACTCTCTGATGAAATGCAAAAGATGCTGACGTCAAAATCTGAACCTGATTACAATTCCTGTGTCCACTTTGCTGAATTTTAATCTGACATTGGTTTGGGGACATGGGCTCTGCAAAGTGAGGACAGGGACATTGTGTCCAGGACACACAGAGCATACCTTCCAGAGTGCCCACATCCTCCCACTCCCACCCCTTCCTCTTCCTACCTACAGATGTTCAAGATGGGAAACAGGAAGTACCAAAAATGAGTTCTTTCACATTTTTGAAAGAATCAGGTGTTTCTTGGTCTTCTTAGTCTCCCCATCTCACCTAGGGTGGATTGTTCCTGCTGATGGCCGGCTGGTCTTATGCATATGAGGTTTCTCTTGTGTTCATGCACTGGGATTAGTTAATCCTGAAGTTCTGTGGGCCTTTGTGTTTGCCCCCCTCTGCCAAGAGGCTCTTCCCTCATATGCTTGAGTGACCAGCTTTCCACTATATTCAGGCCTCTGCTCAGGTGTCCCTCCAAGAGAGGCTTTCCTTGAATGCTAAGAACAGCGCTTTGTACATAATGGGAACTCAGATTTCATTGAATAAGAAAGGGCAGAGTGCCTGTGTCCTGACCCCATGGGATGTTTGTAAGGTTGTGAATGTTTTTGTTTCTTCCAGGTCCACGGAGCCCGTGCTGTTCTGCAGCTGTACCCTGAGAACTCAGAGCAGGTGAGCCCCTTGGCTACCAGGAGGTACAGGGAAGGTGGAGGGGCCTAGATTAGGTAAACTGTCATTTTCCTGCCCTCCTACTATTGGGAAGTGAAAGAACAAGGAAGCTTACGCTGTTTGGTGGGAAAATGATGGAATGAGTACCCGAGAGTGGTCCCTGTGGACCCTGATGGCACGTTTTATGACCTGATGTCCTAAGGAGGAGCAGTCGTATCAGTGGGGTAGGATAGGGTGGGTGTTTGTCTTCTCTTGACAGATAAGATGGTATCACCGGTAAAACGACATATTACTGATTTCCATAACTAAGTATGTAAATGGGGGGGAGTTGAGAGAACATCAACAGTTGTCTTTTCTGTGGAGTGTAATGCAATATGAAGGACTAATGAGGAGGTCGGAGTTACAGACCTTAAAAAGACAAGTTGTGAGTTGCTCTTGGCTGTTACTGCGAATGGGTCAGTCTCCCAGCTGGTGGCCGTTTATTTCCTGAGATTTGAGTGGGTAGATGGGTCCCTAGGCTAGAAAGTGAGAATTACTTGTTCTGTAATCCCCTTGAGGAAGGTGTTTGCCATGGCGATTTCTAGCTTGCACTTTCCTCTACGTGGCTTTTGTGGACTCAGAATCGAGAGCAGTCTACTAAAGAAGACCTTTAGTTCTCCCAGGCAAAGTCCATCCTGGAACCAGACTGGCTCACAGGGAGTGAGGGAAAGCAGCGTGTTTCCCTAGCCTGACTCACCGATGTTCTCTTCTCAGTTGGATTTGATCACAACCCAGGCCATTAAGGCTGGCTTCACTGGTGGTGTGGTGGTGGACTACCCCAACAGCGCCAAAGCAAAGAAGTGAGTGCTCTGGGCCGGCATGCTGCTTGTGCTGCTGGATAGAGGGTGGTGGTATGGATCAGAGTAGTGCCAGGGATTGGGTCCCTGAGGCATGGCACTTATTTTTGGAAGGGCAGGTGAGGACTTGTCATGCCCTACAAGGCTTTGAGTCCTTGCACCTTTCTTGTTTCAGGTTCTACCTCTGTTTGTTTTCTGGACCATCGACCTTTCTGCCAAAGGTGAGGGACCCTGAGTTTTCAGGCCCGTGTCTTTTGGGTTCCCTTCTTGTGAGGCTGGGCCTAGTACCTGTTGGAAGGGCTTAGGCCTGGTGGTTTCCCAGGCCTTCTGGGGTAGGACAGATGGGTTGAGAGATCTCCAGGGTGATCTAAAAGCACTTTGGTTCCTGCAGGGCCTGAATGAAGTTAAGGATGAAGAGGAGGCCAGGGGATCCACATTCACAAAGAAGAGGTAAAGTGAACCATAGTCGAACCTGCCTAAGGTTCAGAGAGCTACTGCTGCTAGGTTTATTAGACGTGACAGAGGAAGCTGGAGGTAGCAAGACTACTCCATTTCTCTCGGCTTTCGCCACGTCTCAGGATCAGATGTGGCAGTAACACCAAGGTGGTAATAGAACCGGGAACCCCTTGTGCCTGTGCCTGTTCCTGCCTCAAACTGGGATGGAGCAGCTTTGTGGCCTTACTCTCTGCCTGCCTTCTTGCCATGCCTGGCAAGCTGTCCCCTCCTTTCCTAGGCTGCTCCCTCCACCTGCATCCTGGATCCCATTCCCTCTGGACTCCTGTGGCTCCCCCCGCTCCTGCATCCTAATTTTTACCTTCCCAGGTTATTCCTATAAACTCACAAACATGCTGCACAATTTCTCATGACTTCCAGGAGATCCTCCCTTTACCCCTTAACAACTCCCAGCTTCCACCTTGTTTATTTGCTTCCCTTTACATAACAAAGCTACTTGCCTTTTCTTGCTTTCTCCCCTACCATTCTCTCAATCCTCTTCTCTGGCTCATGCTTCTGTCTCATCACAGATTGCTCTTGTCAAGGCCACCGCCAGTCTGTCTTGCCAAATCTGTGGTTATTTCTCAGTCTTTCTTCCTACTTTGTGTTTATCTTAACTTGCCTGCTCAGGAGGAGCTGACACAGCACATCACTCACTTACCACGTTTCTCACTTGGCCTCCCACTCACTGTCCTGGTTTTCTCTTAACCTTACTGGTTGTTCCTTCTCAGTCCACTTTGCTGGCCCCTCTTCTGGAGCACCCCTGGGGCTCAGCCTGGACCCCTTCTCTCTCTGCACGGCCTTAAACACCAACTACAGGTTCATAACTCCCAGATACATATCCGTGGCTTCAATCCCACCTCTGATTTCCAACCTGCCTTCTAAGTATCCATACCCGAACTTCCTATAGATGTCTGGAACAAAACAGAGCTCTTGGTTTTCACCCCCAAACCTCCTTCCTCCATTCTTTACCATTCTCAATTATTCCTATCTTCCTTACATCTCCTAACCAGTCAGTTTGTCAGCAAATCCTGCACCCCTCCCCTCAGTGTATATCCCAATTCCAACCCTTTTCCCCATTCCTGCCCATTTTGCATGGGTTACAGAAAGCTGCCTCACTTGTCTCCCTGCTTTCACTCCTTGCTCCTTTCCATTTATTTTCTGCATAGCAAGACTGATCCTTTCCTCTTCCTTTGTTAAAAATATCTTGCCATTTCTCTGTTTATTATCTTCAGTCGAGTTCTTACCTTTATTTTCCTTAACATCTTTAACTGCTCTAAGTCATATACTTGTTTGCTTGGTTATTTGTATCCCCAGCGAGAAAGAAAACTTGGTGGGGACTGACTTTACATCCCTGACATCAGCAGAGTGTCTTCTTAGTAAAAGGTATTCAATATTTGTTGAATGAGGAATTCGGGATAGTGAAGGAGGAATTATTTCTTAGTTCTGGTTGGTGAATGTTAAGATTTTGAAGACATTTAAGAGGAAAAATGGGCAGAGAATTCAATTAGTTTGGAAGGCCCACTGGTAGTGAAAATGATTGTGTTCTTGTGTCCACTGTAGATTTATGCTGATCCCTTGTCCCTTAGTAGTCATCTCTTATAGCTACTTCAGCCTATTCCCCATGGGGACTTAGGAGCTCTTCTAGATGTTTTCTCCTCTGAGGCACTCAATACTTGCTCCCAGTGAGTGGTCCCATCTCCTACTTCACAGATGAAGTACAAGTTGTTTAACACTCCATCCATCTTAGGATCCCTCTTGTCCTCACACCGGTGTCTACAGACGACCTATTCTAACTGTAAACTTGGGTAAGTCCTCACACCGGTGTCTACAGACGACCTATTCTAACTGTAAACTTGGGTAAGTTTTGTGACCTGAGCATACATTTCTTTCTTTAAAAAGGGGGGATATTGCCACCCACTTGGGCAGTGTGTTGAGGAGTAGAAAGCGTTTTTACAGGACTCAGCACAGTGCCTAGCCCAGACCTTGTCTCCCCAGTTCTGCAGGCTCTTAGTCTTCCAAGTCCTCAGATTTGGGGAGAGGAGGGGAAGAAGCTGTTTGTTGGAAGGATCATCAGGCTTCTCCCATTACTATCACTTTACTCACATTCCGGCCACTTTAAATAGGGGAATTTAAAAGTTTTAAAAGCCTTTACCTGATTTATACATTTCTTTTGCATCAGTATTGTTTCACCTGTGCATTCCTTAATTCTTACCACTTCTAAACCGCTCTCTTGAAAGGTTCAGTCTACCTCTGGCATTTACTACTGTTGCCTACCTGTGATCTGGGCCACTCACCATCTTCACCTACTACATGTCCCCTGATGACTCTCTGCCATTGTTCCTGCTGTGGCTCAGAGCTTGCCCTTCCTTGCAGATGCATAGGAATTAGTCCTGCATCTCCAGATCCTAGTTTGCAGTTTCCCCCTGCTTTGCACTTAGCACATCAGACTCCTGCTCTCTAGTTGTGGACCTTCTTAAGCTTCTTTCGTGAGTCACTGCCTCTCTACACTCTAAAGTCTAGATCATTTTGTGTCATTCCTTTGGTATAAAATGTCACCGATTTCCCACTGCTTACTGAAGGGAGGGTACACTCCTTGCTGGTGTTCACACCTCTGTGAACTGGCCTAGCCAAGTGAGATTGATTTTTTTTTTTTTTTTTTTAAAGATATGATTCTGAGTTTTGTAGAACAGACAGAAAAGTAGCCACAGACACAGTCCGGCTTCCACTGGTCCTCAACCAAGGAGGAAACTTGTGCAGGAGGCGAATTGATCCTCCGCAGACCCTCAGAATCTCACTTGGACACTTCTTCTTACACCCGTAACTCGAGGCACACAGGATTCTTCTGTTCCCTAACCTCCTTCATTCCTTTAAGTGTCTCATTTTCATGTATTGCTTCTTGTCTGGAATGCTGCGCCTACTGCCTGCCTATAGACATACCAGCTTATCTCCATGGCCCTCTTGTTTTTCCCAGACCCTGTGCTATTCCTTTTCTGTCACTCCCTTAGCAGCTCCTGGTCCTCTCTCTGCACTTGCTTTGCCTATGTGAATGATCTCTGCCACAGCCCAGCCATAAACTCTTCAAGGGCAAGGCAGGTTCATAACCATTGTAGAACATCCATGGGCTATGCATGCAGGTGCCCAAGAAAGGGCGGTCACGCGAATGGCAAGCATCCGTGCTTGGTGAGTTATGCTGGAAAGTGTGATCCCAGCTGCCAGGTGGGAAAGGGATTTAGGAGCTTGGGCAGGCTTCCCTTGTTCTCACGGCCTCTCTTCCATGGGGTTGCAGGGGGGTTTCTTTTCTCCTCAGCCAGGACTGGAGGCCAAGATCAACCCTTGAGGATTATTGTCGGAGCTGCCACAAGCTGGGCAGCTTCGTTTTCCTACCTCAGACATTTATTTGTTGCTGGGAGCCCCTACTTGGTGGGGTGCTGACCTCACAACCAGACAATGGCCTTAAGTGGCAGCAGTGGGCATTGGGCCTCTGGCTTTCTGTGGATACTGTTAGGCTCTTGTGAGCCAGTCCTGGCCTAAGTTACCCCAAAAGCAGCCTTGCGCCCTACCAGCCCGTTCCATAGGTAGGATGTGTGCAAACTCAATAAGCTGTCACCTGCCACAAAGATGCCTGCGAGTGGGGCCCTGCATCTCCTGGTTCTCCTGTTAAATAAATGGCTTTGACCCCAGGATGGGGAGGGGTGTCCACAAGTGGGACTTCAGTGTAGAAGGGGCATCTGAGGCCACCTCCAACTCAAAGGAAGCTCACCATTTAGCCCTGGCTGAGTAGCTCACTTGGTTAGAGCATTGTCCCAATACGTCAAGGTTGTGGGTTCCATCCCCAGTCAGGGCACATATAAGAACCACCCACAAAGAATGCACAGATAAGTGGAAAAACAAACACATGTTTCTCTTTCCTCCTCTTCCTTCCTTTTTCTAAAACCTATTGATCAATAAATAAAAAGGAAGCTCACCATTTTTCCCTGCGTGGATTAACTTGGGAGCCAGCAAGGCTGCTCCATCCGTCAGCTCGTAGCTCTGTCTCCTGCACAGGGTCCCATACAGGATATCGAAGAGTGGGGTGATGAATAGCGGAGCAGTGAGAAAGAGCCGTGAGTGGGTGCTGGAGAAGAAGGAGCGCCGCAGACGTCAGGGCAAGTGAGTACCTGGGCTGGAGGTGGGCTGCTGGGAATAAAGGGATGTCTTGGCCACGAAAGGCTTACCTATTTTTGAAGGGGTCCTAGAGGTTCATTGTCCTTTCTTCTGAAACGTTTTGTTCTTCCCACCCTTTATTTCTTCACAGGGAAGTCAGACCTGACACTCAGTACACTGGCCGCAAGCGCAAGCCCTACTTCTAAGCAGTTAGCTGCATCGGATGGGACTAGCTCAGTGTGCACACGGTTGTGAGCTGTGCCATCCAGATCAGGCACTTGCCTTGGGAAGTTTTGTATACTGAAGTATCTACTTCATCAGTTGACAAAATAGTGTTTAGAAAAGTTCTAAAAAGTTCTAAAAGTATTTTCTTCTTACAGTTCTGAGAGCATCTTATTTTGTTGTAAAAACAATAAACCACTTTCTATGCAACTCTGGCATTTTCCATGTCTGTAATCCGAAACAAATTTAAGTTCCTCTGTTGGTGGGAGCTACCACTTGATTTCTTGATTCCACGGGTCCAAATTACGTTTAAAGAACTTAAATGTATGAAAGCACCCTTTTGACCTACAAGGAACATAGGTAGATTAATTTAGGGTTTATAACAATAGACAAACATTGGGAAGGATGGGCAGGATGAAATGTATCCATGGTACCCATTGACCTGAGGCTGCTGCCCAATCTCTGGTTTCCCTATGGTCAGAAGGTATTTATCCATCCCTAGCTGGGTAGCTCAGTTGGTTAGAGTGTTGTCTCAATATGCTAAGGTTGAGGGTTCAATCCCTGGTTAGGGCACAGGAGAAACCACCAATGAATGCATAAATAAGTGGGCCAACAAATCAGTGTCTGCCTGTCCGCCTCCCTCCCTAAAACCAGTTTTTAAAAAGGCATTGTCCAGCCCAGCAGTCTGGCCTCTGGCCCTGACCTCTGGCCCTGAGTTGCATAAGCAATCAGCCCAGCACTTGGTTGTCTTGGGTCATCTCCTTTCTGATCACTAATGGTCAGAAGGGCAGGTCCTACCTACACTGGGGTATATGAGGGACTGAAGACTGATGAGGGAATCCACTTGTTGCCCGTGACTTGAAAAAAGTGGGAAGACCTGGATCCTCAGTGTAGGACATCAGGTGCTGAGCAGGAGCTGAGACATTCAGGCTGCAGTGGAGGAGCCAGGTTTGGGAGTTGAAGGCTGAGGGAAGAGGCTGGGATCCTTTGCTTCTGAACCCCTTCCCCATATTGTCACGCATTCACCCCCAAGTCCTAAGGCCATAACATTGTAATAGGAATCTAGAGCAGAGACACAGTACAGATACAAATGTTTATTCTACATAAAAATTTCACAAAATGGGCAGCTGGTTGTACCAAGACCTTTGGTGAAGGGGTAAAGGAGGGCAAGGAAGTCATTGAAGAAGGCAACACGGACAGTGGTCACAGTCACTGGGCAGGAGCAAAGCTGAGGGAAGGGGGCTCGGACATGGCCCCCACTCCCTACCGCATGCACTTGCATGCACACTCCTTGCCTGTCAATGAGGAAGAGAAGGGTCTTGAAGTGGGGGCGTGTTTCTGACTTGAAAAGCCCCGAGATGGTGGAGAGGGAGGTGCCCCTCCCTGGCTAGCTGCTGAATACTGCATCCAAGACACCTGACACTCATGTGGCACATCAATGGGGGATAAGCAAGGGGAAGATGTGATTGCAGGCCTGAAGTGACATCTGACTTCCCAGAGCACAAGAGAGTAGGGACCACTGTCCCAAACATGCAATACAATGGCTTGAGGACCTAACTAAGGCCTGCTGGGGAGAATGGCTGGCCCAAGCTGTGGGCTTGGCCTGACTGGGGCCTGTTCTGCCTCCCTAGCTCCAAGGGTGGTTGGAGACCAGGCACTAGCCACCCTCTTCCAGGATGTTATCTGGGGTCACGCAGAACCCAGGTTGCACTTGGGGCTCTAGGAATGTGGGAAGGGAGGTTGAGGCAGCCTAAGACCTGTTAGACTCTGCCCCTAGGTAGGGGAGGGAGCCTGGTCTTGACATGGCCAGAAGCCACCTGGCCACAGCACCCTGAGCCTCCCTGGCAGTGATTGGCTGTTAAGAGGCTTAGAGCTGGGCTGTCTCTCAGGGCCATCCGTCCCCTAACCTGAAAAGCAGCACCATGTGGCCAGCTGGTCCCCACCCCTCAGGGGGCTGGGCTTGGGAGGACAGCTGGAGAAGACAGGGCAGATGAGTGGGTCAGTAGGAGGCAAGGCTGGGGTCCAGAGAGTCTTGATGCCCAGAGAGGGCAGACTCCAGATTTAAGAATAGAATTACTAAAGCAGAGGAGGGGGGAGCATGGCTACCTTGCGCAGCCCTGCCTGGGAAGGGTGAGGCAGCCTGGGCCAGGGCCTGAGTCTGTTCCTTGCTGACCCATCCCCACCCCACTGGCTCCCCTCTGCCTCTTTTGTACAGACACACACTGTTACAAAGATCATGCACACAACGGCTCAGGGCAGGACGGGTATGGAGGGCCCTGTAACAGAAAGGAGCAGTATGGGGTGAGAAGGAGAGGTTCCGAGCCGAAGGGCGTCAGCAGCCAGGGGCCTTCCTTAGAAGGTGGACATCGAGAGTGGCGTGGCAGGTGGGGTCGTTTCTATCCAAAGATACCTCCAAAGATTGAGGCAATGACAATGCCCAGGACCACACAGCAGATGATGATCATGATCTTCTTCTACACCAGAGAAGCAGGAAGGAAAGACCTCAGCCACAGCATGGGAGCAGCTGTGACTGGGCAGAGCTTTGAGGGGACTGGGGCCATTAAAGTATCCTGAGAGGACTGAGTGGGTAAAGCTGGCACCTGGCAGAGCCCCGAAAGGTAGTCTCTCAAGACTGTCTGGGGCTATGATGATGGTTGAGGGCTGGAGATTCTGGGGGGCTAACTATGGAGAAGGTGATGACTTGGAGTGGGCCTGGGGGTGGTTATAATGAGGCACTGAAGACTTGGGAGAGGTAGGACAGAGGCAGAGTCAGGGGGGATCTGAGATCACTGATGGGTATGTGGGAAACGGGGCTGTGCAGAGCTGGGACTACTGACCCGGCGCGCCTTGCTCTGGTACTTGACAGCCTTCTTGGTGTCAGATACAGCTCTTTCCACGTAGTCCACTGAGTGCTCCACGTTGTACTCGATCCTGTCAATCATCTCCCCCTGCAGGGCCAGGAGCACACAAGCTCCAGACAGCCCTCCTCAGGGTCCGAAGGGGGCTTGGGGCAGGACTTCAGGAAAGTGCCCTGAGGTTAGGGAGAGAAAAGGGAGGTGAGGAGGATGGGGTACAGCTTCTCACCTGTGCCCTGCAGGGGCATGGCACCCCTGGCAGCTCCCACCTCTCCCCACAGAGCAGACATCCTGGGGAGGGAACTGGCCATGCAGTCTCAGCCAAGGGCATGGGGACCATGCAAAGAACACTCAGCTGGGGCCCTGACCCTAGTGCCCGGTGCAGGACAGAGGACAGTACTGGGCAGGGGAAGGCAGCAGTAGGAGTGGGTGGGCTGGAGTGTGGCCACAGCTCACGAGGTGACCATAGTGAACCCCCAATTCTATCCTCCCCAGGCATGATATTTTTGTCCAACTCTATATTTGGTCTCTGACCTTTAAGAACACCCCCTTCCCCTGCCCAGCCCCATAGCCCTCTTGGGTCCTGCAATCTGGTCCCATGCAGCCTGCAGAGGGCGCTCTGACCATGACACTGCCCAAAACTCCCAGCAGCAGTGTGCTGACAACTGACAGCTCTCTCCAAGTCCGTCGCCGCACGAGCGTCCAGGTTACCATAATTTCTCACCTGGGTGGCAGCAGCAGCACGCTCATGAGCTCCCTGCTTCATGACTCGGGCAGGTCATGCCACTCCCACACTTAAGACCCTCCAGTCTAGAAGAGACTCCACCTGCCAAGGTCCCCATCTGCCTCATCTCCAACTGCCCCTGTGCTCCAGCCACATGGAGTGCCTTTCTGCTCTTCAAATATGTCAGGACCATGGTGTTGCGGGTCCCTCTTCCTGGGCCAGCTCTTTATTGTTTCTCTGTGATGTCTCTGGAGCTCAAACACTACCTCCTCAGGGAGGCCTTCTCTACCACCCCATCCAAAGTGGCCTCCGCAGTGACTGTATCGAAGTGGTACTCCAAGTGTGACCTTGGGCTAGTAGCATCAGCATCACCTTTTAGCATGTTAGAAATACAAATTCATGTGCTCCAATCTCAACCTACTAATCTCTGGGAATGAGGATTAGAACAGGGAAACTTACAAGAAAAGCCCTCCAAGTGATTCTTGGGTACTTTCAAGTTTGAGAACTACTGCTCTATCACCATGCTGCCTTTGAACATTTCCTGAGTATGTGGCACAACTGGAGAATATTCCAGTTGTCATTTACTTATGCTGCCCTCCATCCAACAGACATCAGCTCCAGGAGGCAGGCTCTCAGCTGTCCTAGAAATATGCCCATTCACCATGCCTACGTGACAAACTGCTGATGGGTAAGATGGGAAAGGTGGGTAGGGCCATGCAGGGCCTGGGGTCCCGGAGGGCCAAGCAGTGCCATGCAGAAAAGCCTTTAGGTGAGTGAGGCCCTGGAGGCAATTTCAACAGCAGGTGGTTAGTTACCTGAAGACTTGGTCCCTCCCAGGCAGGGCAGCGTGTTGGGCAGAAGGGTGGGGGTTAGTGCAGTTCTGGGTGCTGCCATGAGCTGGGGGACAGAGCAATGGGGCTCCGGGCACTCACCTGGCTCTCCACAAGCATGGCCATGTCCATGAACATGTCATGCAGCTCACGGATGCTGTTCTCCAGCTTAATGATCTCACTATGCCGAGTCTCAATCTCGCTCAGGGCCTGCTTCGAAATGCTGGAGTCCATGATGATCTAGGGACAGGAGCAGTGGGCTGGGACCCGGGCGTTTGCTGAAGGGGGTGGGGACCAGGAAAACAGGAAGCCAACTGCAAAAGCAGCTGGGATGGGCAGTGGACTGAGCAGAATGTTTTGGAAGGAGGCTTCCTCCTTAGCTGCAGCCCTCCTCCACTTTCTGCTCAGCTCTTACTAGCTGTTACCTAACTTCTCTAAGGCCCAATTTTCTGCCTGTAATATGGGTCTATTAACACTCCC
This sequence comes from Mormoops blainvillei, assembly GCA_004026545.1. Classification (NCBI taxonomy): domain Eukaryota; kingdom Metazoa; phylum Chordata; class Mammalia; order Chiroptera; family Mormoopidae; genus Mormoops; species Mormoops blainvillei. The sequence goes on along the minus strand of PVJD01005550.1, from coordinate 77,153 downwards.
TGCCTGTGCTTGTGCATGGTAACTGCTAAGTGATAGCTCTTATCACCAGCACTGTGCAGAGCCCAACATGACTGTCCAATGGGCCTGGGCGTTAAGTTGCCTTTCTCCAGTCCCCTCTCCTCCTGTTCTTCCTTCTGCACTGAATGTAGCTGTCCGTACTTTCTCCTCCTAGAACCCATACCCCCAAACTGCCTCTTCACCTGTATGCCACCTCCTTCAGGAAGCCCTGTGCTCAGTAGAGCACAGAGCTTCACTTGAATTTAGAGATGGCCAAGGGCACCATGCCCTTCAGGAGGGGACAAAGATCCTGAGGATGGTGGAAGGAGGCCTGAGCAGGTGGGGAATGGGCAGGAGTAGTACGGAAGTGGATCCACTGAGAGGAACCAGGAGACCTTTACCACTAACATTTATGTGACCTCGACCTGGTCTCCTCTCTCTGGGATTAGTCCTTCTCTTTTCTGAACCCTGCCTCACAAGGTGGCTGTGTCCAAATTCTGCCCATATCAAGCACTCCAGGGTCATGATGGGAGGGATCCCAGTAGGAGGGGTCCCCTATGGGGTCCATACTCACCCCAGAGGCAAAGATAGCCGGGTTCCCACTCTCCAGCATGTCCTCCAGCTCCTCACTGGTCGTGGTCCGGCCAGCTGCAAGCAGGAGTCACACTGGGTGAAACCTTCCCCAGGGAGTTCACCAGCAGCCCTGCCAGGCACCTCAGCCTTGGCCCCACCCTCTGGCCTCACCCCTCAGCCCCTGCCCCACCCCCCCGGCTTACTGATCTCCAGCTGCCTCTGGATTCGGCCCTTGCAGCGCTCCCTGTAGTCAGACTGTGTGGCATTGTACTCAGACATGACCTCCACAAACTTCCGGGACAGGGTGGAGTGCTGGGGGTCCGAGATGGGGGCGCAGGTGTCAGGCCCAGCCCCACATAGCCAGAGGGCCTCAGAGGCCAGGTGCCCACCCCAGAGGGCCAGCCCGCACCTGCGTCTTCCGGATCCTCAGGTCTGCGGATGAGCGGTTCAGGCCTTCCTCCTGCTCGATGCTCTGCTCAATGCCTGGGAGAAGAGACAGCTGTTGAGCCATAGTCTGCTCCCCATTCGCCATTGACCCCCAACCCACACACCCAGCATCTGGCTTAGGAACTCCCTGGGGAGTCTTGTGTGACCTTTAAGTAGGGACATATGGAAAAGAGAGGGAAGGGGAGGGCCAGGTACTGATGGAAGAGGAGAGAAAAGGGGTCCTTCTAGACATGATGCATGTGTAGGTATGTGCGCATATGCACACCCACTTGGGAGCACCTACTATATGTTGGGCCTGGTGGCTCGGGGCCCATGCTGTCTCTCTCCCACTCTGGAATGCTGTACACCCAACATGGGGCCATGCCCAACGTGGGCAGGGCCAAGTGGCTGCAACCTGCAGGGCACACAGGCCCTAGGCCTAGGCATTCTGGGCACGCACATCTGTGCTCACCCAAGCACATGCAGGCTCGGTGTGGAACCAGGCAGTGCTGACCACTCCTCTGTAGGTGTGAAGTGGGGGACAGTGCCTAGAAGGAAGCACTCCCTGGATGAAGCCTCAGGTATATGTCCCAAGGGCAGCCCAGACACGAGGCACAAACAGGCCTGCAAGGTAGCCGCTGAGTGAATGGCACAAGATGGCAGTCTCGTAAAGGAAAGCAAGACTCAATGTACCCCCTCAAAGTTGATGAAACCCCATGGGCTGTGTGGAGGAAACAGGCCTGGAATGCCCCCCACCTTAGACAAGGCTGGAGCCCAGACTCACTCTTCAACTTGGAGCGCACTTTGTTTGCCGTCTTCTTTATGTCAGACATGAGTTCCTCCAGCTCCTCCTTCGTCTCTAGAGGGGCAGAAGGGTGGGGGTAAACACCCTGGGTTCTCCCATGCCAGTGTTCGGGATCAGCCTCCTGTGCTGGGGGCCTGCCAAGGGGGTGCTCTGGACAGACCCTGGGGCCTGGCTCTCCCCTCCTTCTTGGCTAAGGCTCTGCCTGTCCCTCCAATCCTGAGCCAGGGCCACACCAGCTGCAGTCTCACCCCCTCCTATGTTGCTTTCCAAGGAGCCTCCCTTCTTTCCCTGGGTCCCCCACCCCTGCAGATAACAGATGGGTCTAAATTTAAGGCAGAAATAAATTGTGGAGCAGCTGGTGATGCTGCAGTTGGCACTGGGGAGCATTTACTTGATACTTGCCTGAACTGAAGGTGGGGGGTGTGGGCTCACCTAGCTTTACCTGGTGGCTCCCATGGGTAAGCATCCAGCCAGTGGACTGACAGGGCCAGGGACCAGGGAGGGAGAAGCCAGCCCCTACATCAAGGCACCCTGGGCAGGGAGCTGTGGGAGGGTATGGCAGGCCTTGTTCTACTCCCAAAGCCCCCCTCCCCAGGTGCTGAGCTACTGGAAGCCAACAGCTGAGTGCCCAGGAGGTGGATGGTGTCAGGAGGTGCCCAGTGGCCTGGGCAGGAAAGCGCTTCAAAGAGGCGGGCCCCCTGGGGGTAGCAGTCAGAGGGCCTATGAGAGGGAGCAGTTGAGGGAGGGCAGTAGCTGGCGTTGCTGGCCCTTGTTCCAACTGGAACCATCTCCCTAGAGCTGGTAGAAGCCATGAGGGTGCCCAGCTTGCCCCACTCCCTGTGAGGGGTCGCTTGGCAAGGGGGGCAAGATAGCTGCTTCCCTCAGGTGCCGGCTGGGTGGAGCAATGGCTCCTGGCAGCTCCCCAGACTCCACCTTCCAGGGAAACCACAGCTGAGCTCTGGGCTGCAACCTTTCCCATCCACCCTCTGCTTGCCTCCAGCGCCGGGGCTTCTTCTATACGGGTCAGTAAAGGATCGGGGAGGGGCATTTACAGTGGAGGATCAGGTGGGGCCACTCCCAAGTGGAATATGAGTGAGGTGGGGTAGGGGGCTTTGAGGAGAGAAGGAGGGAGCCTCTTTCATATGAACAAAGGAAAACTTGGTTACCAGCCTCTCTACCGTCTCAGCCTTTTAGCACAGGCCCAAAATAGCCCAGCCTGGATGGTTGCCCCCAGAGGAGGCAGAGCAAGTCTCAGCCCAGGAAAGTCTCCCCGTTCACTGCCATCTTTCCTTGTGACTCCTCCTCAACTCTGCTTGTCTTTGCCCTTTAACCCTTCACTTTACTCAGCCCATACCAGCGACCTCCTGTGTGCTCAGCTCACAGGTGGCAATTCTGAACTGGTTGCTGCTGTGACATGGGAAGAAGTGCCAAAGGCGGCACAAGAGAGTCTGGAGGGAGCTAGGCAGCTTGTCCCCACACCACCCCACCTTCGAGCAGGTGAGAGGCCAAATCCCCAGCTCTTTATAGTTCTTGCCCCACAATCAGCCCCCTTCACCCCACCATGGACACTCACTGACCTAGATACACATAGGCACACAGACAAACCATGTCGTACTCTGCTGTCCCAGACAAGCCTCTGGGGAGAGGTGAAGCATGGTCACTGCACTGGATGTGTGCCCTGCTTTGGGTGGTTCCCTCTTCTTTCTACCCCTTTCTGGGATAGTCACCCAGGCTTCCAGCTGACTTATTTTGCCTTCCAAGGGCCTGGCACTGGGCTTGGTTGGTGTGGCACTGGCCTTGGGTTCAAGTGCACTATGGGGCTGTGCAGAGGTTTCTTTTCTGGGTGCTTAAGGATGTCTGTGGGCCTGGGGCTAAGGGGTCATCGACAGGGAGGCAGTGCTAAAAATGAAACTAAATGCAGGCCCTGCATGCCTGGGTGGCAGGCTGTGAGCCCTGGCCCCCGTCACTGCCCCCCTGGGGCTGAGGGTGAGCCCCCTCCAGTGGAGGGGATCTCTGGCTTGTACATTGTCAGCCTGGCACATAACAGTGTAGTGGTCAACACCTCAACAGGAACTGTGGCAGCCAGGTCAGGGAGACATGTCTGGGGACACAGGCTCCCTGTGCCGAAGGAGAGAGGTGACTTCCTGGAGCCCTGAGAATGTCCAGTGCCAGGGTACCCGTGGCCAGGTATCAAGGCTGCCAGCTCTCTCCGGAAGCTCTGCCTGCTTGGCCAGCTTGCCCTCCTACAGCGTTGCTGCTTCAGAGCGGCCATCTGCTCCCCAGGGAGGCAGGGGAAAGGGAGGGGCCGAGCTGAGAAGCCTCCTATTCATCAGAGGTAGCTCCCTCCCACCTTGCCTTCCTCCCAGAATCCCAGGGCTGCAGCCAGCCCAGGGCCTTAGGAGAAAGGCCAGTTTACCTAAGGAGGGCAGGCTGGCTGTCTGGCCCTACGCAGGCCTGAGGGAAGGCTACCCCTCCCACTACAAAGTCTTCGGGGGAGGCATGGGTCCATCATGTGATACTGGGCACTGACCCCCTCCCCATCCTGGACCCGGGACAGCTGTGTTTCCTGAGTTTCTACAGAGCCCTCCCCAGCCTGGCCAGGCCCAGGTGCCCCTCCTGGGCAGTAGCACCTTCCTGGAGGCCTATAGGGCCTGAAACCTGCCCCACACGCCTACACACTCACTCTCATCAGGGTTGGGGGAGGCCAGGATGGCGCTGTGCTTCCGCTTCACCTCCTCCACGTTCTCTGAGATCTTGTCAATGAAGCCTCGGATCTCCTCCACCTGTGGGCCAACGCAAGGCGATCAGGGGAAAATCCAGGGACGAGGTTTCTTGGGCCCGAGATCGGGCTCAGGGCCAGGTTTCCACTGGTGGTAGGGGTGCTGGCTGCTCCAAGGTCCTTCTGGACCAGGGTGCGAAGGAGTGGGCTGGTCCAATCCTAAACTTTGCTCCCCTCTCAGCTTCAGTCTATTCACCCTCAAAATAGGTTCATTAACTGGTGCCTGAACACTGCTGGGCCAGGAACAGGGGTGTAAGCACGGGGCCTGGCTCAGAGCTGAGATGTGGTCACCCAAGGCCTGCCAGTATATGGGTAAAGGTTGGGTGTGCTGGCTCCCACCTGTTCGAAGAACTCATCCATGAAGCGGTCTCGGTCCACGGAGACAGTGACATCATCGTCATCATCGCTGTCCTTGGCCTGCACAGGGGTGTGTACACATGAGTGTTCCTGTGGTAGGACCACAGGACCTGGGACCCCAAACTGCCTGGCATCCGTATACAGCAGGCTTGCGGGCTGCAGCTCCAGGGCAGGGACAAGACTTGGCTGTGCCCTCACCTCCCAACGACAGTGAGACCGGAAAGATCCCTGGTGACCCGGCAGAAGGAGAGGGGCCTTGCCTGCCTGTCAAGTTGGTGACAGGGCCACGTCTCCATCTCCATGCCACGGACTCCTTCCCCTTCCTGCTCAGCTGCCTGCCCTTCGCCACAGGACTGGGGTCTTCCCAGAACCTCTCTCATTCTAGGGTGCCACTCGGGAGGCCCTGCCATTGGCTGAGCAAGAGAACCTCAGGGCTTGGTCCCCAGGCCACTGACCCCAACGCATAAGACCTTGCCTGAGACGGGCCATCTGGGAGCCAGAGTTGCCCACTCTCCCGGCTAGGAGTTCCCAAGCTCTCTTTCCCGGGAGGGCCCTGGAGGGGCAGGCCTCGGCTGAGCAGGGCCTGGGCATGCCAACGCCTCCCTCCCAAAAGGCTGGGTGGCTCAGACACATGCCCACCCTGACAGCACCCGACAGGCCTGAGAGAGGGATCGCCTGCTCGGGGCTCTGCCAGGTGCCAGCTTTACTCACTCCCTCCTCTCAGGCTACTCTTTCCTGGTCAGTTTTGACACGGAGACTTGACCCCCCTTCTTTCCAGGCCCAGAGCTGGGCCCAGAAGGTACGAGAGAGCAGGCATGTTGCGCCTTGGCTCAGGGCCCGCCTCGGGCCTCAGCCACAGGTGCAGGCGCAGGCCCCACTCTGCTGCTCCAGCAGCAGCTGTACAAAAGCCACCCTCATCACGGAGTGGGGGTAATTACACCTCTGACTTCCCAGCATGCTGGCCATGTTCATTACTGTCCGCCCCACACCTCGACTCGGCCAGGGTCAGCCCACTCGACTGGCAAGACCAAGGTCCCTCTCCCCAGTCACGGCCAGGATACCCAGGGCAGGAATGTCCCTCTCAGACTGGGGTTTTCAGGTTCAGTCTTACCTCCTCATTTCTTAGTGCCCCAAGGGGAGGAGGTCCTAGCTGGCTAGACACTGGCCCTCATCTTCTCGCTCTCTTTCGTCAGGGCCCAGGACAGAGGTTGAGAAGATAGGGAAGTTCAGGGACTTAGCCTGTGGGTCTATTTGCTCCTCTACAAAAGAGGGACAGTGATGCCTCGCTGTAGGGCGAGAGGGCTGAGGAAGGATGGGGAAGCACAACATGTTGTCAAGGGCTGTGTCCCTGGGGCTCTCAGGGTCCCACTACCCCACCGAAGCGGGGTTTGGCTAGGAGCTTTATGGAGACAGCTTGGAGGGCCCCTCTCATCAAGAGATCACACCTCCTCCCCCAGCAGCTAAAATAAATCCTGGCTCTCACAAGTGCCTGCAGATGCTACCAGGTGGCCCCCCTCCTCCTACCAAGCCCACTCATAGGAACAGGAAATCTAGGAGCCATTTCCACACTTTCAGACCATGCCCCGCCCAAGAGTTCAACTAGAGGAGCACTCCCTAGGGAAACTGAGGCAGAATGCAGCCTGGAAGGAGCCCAGTTCCCTTTCCTGGGCAGCTTGCCCAGTTGGCAAGTGACCCTAGGAGCTCTTGCTTTTCAAAGCCCTGCCCTCGCCGTTCTAGTGCCCAGAGAAGGACAGGGGTGGACTCAAAGGGTAGAAGGAGAATTTTCCAGCTGTCTTCCCAGAAAGGGTAGTGACCCACTGGGGCCAAAAGTAAGGGTACTGGAGTCACCAGAGATAAGAGTCACTGCCAGAGACCCCTGAGATCTGGGCTGGTGTCCCTCTCTGGGCCTCAGCTGGCTCATCTGTAAAACAATGACATATCTTCTCCAGATGTCCAGCTGGCTATGACCTCTACCTCCACGGTATCCCTAGAGGACTGAAGGCTACAACAAAAGGTTGGCAAGAAAGTCCTCCTCTGGGTTCTCCATCTATGAGGGTAGAGCTGGGAATGGGACACCTGGGGCTGGGGTTTGACTGGCACACCCAGATTGGGGCATTCCGATTGGCCCCAAAGACAAGTGGAGAGTTTAACGCCTGACCTCACAGCTTTGGTCAAACCAGCTGTCGCTCCAAGCAAAACCTTGAGGGGATGCTCAAAGGGGACCAAATCTGATCCCTGCCGCTACCATCCACCCACTGTCCTCCCTGCTTTCTCATGCGGTTCCCTCTGCCTTGGATACTGATTCTATGGCACTGACATTCTCCTCATCCTTAGATGCCACCTCCTTCCAGAAGCCTTCTCTAGTTCCCTTGGGTCAGTATCTCGCCCCTCTGGTTCTCCACATCCTATTCACATCCCTAATGGGGCCATATTCACAGACTCTCAGGCCCTAAGGGACCTGAAAAGTCTCTTTGGCCCCAGCTTCCAGCCTCAGCTTGCATACCTCCCGTGATGGGGAGCTCATTAGCTTACCCAGGCAGCTCTGCCCATCTTGAGCAGCCCCAGTTGCTAGACAGTCCCTCCCTTTCCTGTGGTTTGGCCCCAGGCCATAAAGAACCTGTCAGTGCCTTCTCCTGTGCCTGGCCCTGCCAGGAATTGAAGACAGTACCCACATCCTACTTGAGTTTTTCAAGTTGGTGCGGGGGAAGCCCTGACTGGTGTGGCTCCATGGATTGAGCATGAGAACCAAAGGGTCACCGGTTCGATTCTCAGTCAGGGAACATGCCTGGGTTTTGGGTCAGGTCCCCAAGTAGGAAGTGCACAACAGGCAACCACACCTTAAAAAAAATAAAAATGTTGATCATTCTCTCCCCTTCAGATCCTCCCCAGGGGCCCTAAATTGTAGCTCCTACCCATGACTTGTTCACCTTAGCCTCTGTCTTCCCCTGTAGTACAGGATACAAAGGCAACCTGTTGTTGATTGTGGTCTGAGCAGTGCCAAAGAGCTGGCCCATCCTCTCCCACCTTCTACATATTCTACCTCTGTTAATGCAGCCAGAGATCACCTAAGTGATCTGACGCTATAGCACTTCCTACCAAGGAAAGCCTCGAGCCCTTCCCTATCCACGTCTTCTTGGTTGGATTTTGGACTCAAGTGAAGGAACTTCTTTCATTTCATTTCTTCATTTGTTGTGATTCTTGTTCTAGTTCGTGAGAATCTGATGGCTCATGAGTCTGTTGCCCCCTGCAACCTCACCCACATCTAGGCCAGAGACCTATAAATGCACCTTTCTAGAGATGTCCTCCAGATTAACTCAGACATTCATCAGTTCTCACTGATAGTCACTGACTAAATGACAAGGATGTAGGATGCCAACACCCTTACCTTCCCTGCCCCCAACCCAGACACACTCCTGGGCTGGCCAGAGTGAATACCATACACATACATGAAGTGGGTGTTCAGGTATTTGTTGAATGATTAGGGCCCAACTCCCTTGGAAATCCACCAACCCTCTCTGAGTGGTAATCACAGCTCCGGAAAGAGGGCTGGGTTGGAACTGAGTATTTGGGTGGCTTCCACATGGAAGTGGCAGCTAGAGCCATGGGGCAACTGCAAGCTTGAAGGTTCAAAAGTGCTCTGGATCAACCCACCCAGACATCATGTGGGCATCCTGCCTGCCACCTGGCCAAAGCGAGGCTCCACCTCTTTCTCCTGAGCTCCTCCTCTAAAGCCTCCTGCTTAGAACCCCTGTTCTGAAGGGCTCCTCAAGTCAGCAACTGGGAGACATCCAGTCTTCCTCCTCCTCCTCTCACATCCAACCAAGAGTCCTAGTGTTTTCTGTTCATCCTTCAGTGCTTCTCAACACTGGTCCAGCACGAGCATCCCTTGGGGGGATTTGAAAAAACAGCTTCCCGGGTCCTACCTCAGAAAGATCAAATCAGAATTTATGGGGGTGGAGATGGTGAGGCCCCCTCAATACTGAGAACCACTGGTCTGGTCTCACTCCTTTCTGACATGCTGGCTGTCTCAGCTCTGGCCTCATCACCTCCAGGCTGAGCAACCAGGAATGAAAACTGGGTGGAGTGGGAGTGAGGGCTACCCCAACCAAAGCAACCTTGAGGAAGAAGAGAAGAGCCCTGCTGGAAATGCTGTCAGGAAGCGCTAAGCTTCCGCCAGTGGAGGCTAGGCAGTCCTGGTGGTCTCACCTGGCAGAGGCTCCAGGATTCCAGGACACCTTCCTGGAATTAAGAGTTTGATTCTTCCAAGAGGCACACGCCTGCAGGCCAGTCCCCAAGGATGGCGGCAGGCCAGCCGGCAGGTTGATTCATTCCTACTGAGTAGGAGTAGCTGTTGTCTGCCTCAAGGGCTATTTTTTCCCCCTCCATCTTTTTAATGACTAATCAAAGTCAATATCATTAGAGGACAGAGGTCCAGAGCCAAGTGGGGTGTGTGAGAGGCCAAGCTGGGTCTCCAGGAAAGAGGGCTCTCCAGTCTGATCCTCATCCTGTGTGCTCCTTCCTCCATTAGATCGCTGCTCTTAGCAGGGTCTACCCCTTAGCAGGGCCATAGAGGAGCTCAGGAGGGCAGCTACAGGAGATGGACAGGGGCTGGGCCCTGTCCCAGATGCTGTGCGACCTTGGATAAACCCCTGGCCCTTTCTGGAACTCAGTTTTCCAACTTGTAAGATAGGAGGTTGGACTACATAGTCCCTAACGGCCATTCCAACTGCATCCCAGATGAAAATGTGCTCAAATCCATTGTTTCTTTTGGGAAACCCCAAGAAGGTCATTAGAGGGAGGGAAGGAGGGAGACGCCCTGGGTCTATTCTTACACCCCCGCTTCTTGTGCTCCTCAAGGCAGATCCTGCTGGCTCCACTGTACAGATGAAACGAGCACAGACAGGATAAAGCACGAACATGCCTGGTGTTACTCTGGAAACCCTAGTCTCTTCCTAGCAGTGAGAGGGAAAAGGGAAACTGGTGGGCAAAGAGGAGCACTGGATTCCCCATCCAGGCCTTCCCTGGCTGCTCCAGTGAGCTGGGTTCTGCTACAGATCAGGTGTCATGAGTACCCCACATTCTCTTGGTTAGGCATTCCCACTTCTCTGCCTTTCCTCGCTCTGGCCCCACCTTTTGGACAATGATTCTTCTCCCACTCATATCAAATTCCTCCTCCTGAGTCATCCCAAGTCCTCTTCTTGCGGGAAGGCTTCTTCCAGGGTCTGGCTACACCAACTCTCCCTCCTCCCTCTGTCCTCTGGCTGCTGCAGCAGGTCCCTTGTGTCCCGCACAGCCCAGCATGTACATAAACATAGTTCTGGGCCCAGGGAGTGTGGATCAGCTCCAAGAAGTTCTCAGAAAGAAAACCAGGGAGGCCTCTGAATTGGGGGAAGAAGGCGGTTGCATGGCAGGATGCAGGGCTTCTGGGCACCTTGACCCCAAAGTCTCCCAGGTTGTGACTCCGGGCTAGTCTTTGCCCTTCTTAAGCCTCTGGTGGCACTTCTGATCTCTGAGGGCTGCCTACAGTGTTGAGGCCCCACACTGGCCCTAATGAGCCCTTCACTCTCCATATGAGAGGAGGGGACTGGAGAAGGCTGGAGGTGGGGGGTGAACCTGGCCTACAGAGTGCTAAGGAAATGAGCCAGCTCCTTTACCTAGTGTAACTTTTATAAATAAATTTCCTCTGCCAGCCCTCTTTCCAAATGTGATAAGGGTTGGGTGGGGAGCGGGGAGGAGGAGGTTCAAGGTAGTACAAGTTGCTGTCCCAAGTACCATCTCTGTCCAGCCTGGTCAGTACTGGCCTCTTGGTTCCTGGGGATTCTGGTCTGAAAATTCTGGCTCCCGGGGTTCAAGGTCTCCCCAAAATGTGGTGTCAGAGTCGGGAATCCTGTGACCTACACCTCTTGCCCTGGGATTCTGGGTTCTAGGTTTTCCTATCTCCGCTTCATAGATGGGAACTTGAGGCCCAGAGGGAAACTTGTGGGAATGCAGCCCCCAGACTAACTTGCACACCCCCTATTGTGGGTTCCCGCCAGTACCCCAAGCAGGCTGCTAGAAACTCCTAATGAGGCAGGCCTCCCAGCAATGAGTATGGCAGCCTCCAGGGGCTCAGAATACCTGAGAGCTGGGGTCTGGAAAGGAATCCTCGGCTGAGTCACAGAGAAACCGGGCCTTACCATCTAAGGGCCTACCTGGGCTACACTGGGGTGAGGGGTGGGGCAGGGGTGAGGAGCGGAGGGGAGAGGTCACAGAAACACATACCAGAGCAACAGACCTGGGTACAAGCTCCCTACAACTCAAGCTCTCCTGGGAGTCACCCAGTCCCAGCCAGGCCTAAGTCTGCCTGTCTTTAGGGCTAGGCAAAGCCCCTTTCTACCATCCCTCTTTATCTGCCAGGCAAGCCACTTGCTCTCTTGTGCCTCAGTTTCCCCTTCAGCAGAGCCAGGGGCCCTGTCATAAGTAGAGGACTATGTTCCCTCTGACCACTGGTTCCCACATATGCTCTCGTCTGACCCACCTGGCACCCAAACATCAGCAGATGCACCACAAGACCATTCAATGCAAAGATTACTCTTTCTGACTCAACGCAGCACAGGAAACTTGAGGGCAACCGCAAGGGCTGGGAGGGAAGTGTTTAGACACCACATAGGACATGAGGGACCATCTTCTTCCTTTGAAACCTCCTGGGGTTTACCCTGGGGGCTGGGCACTTAGGAATAACGCAGGTCTGATGGGTAGGGTGGGGGCTAGCAGCCAGAGCAAGAGGGAAATGAAGGTAGGAATGAACCGGTCCCAGCCCCAGGCTGCCCAGGGAAAAGACTGGTATAATGGGGAAGACCCAGGCACAAACACAGGTAGCCTCTGGGTAGTGAGGACAAGCCATGGGATCAAAAGCCCAAAAGACACTTGAAACTTTCCATATGAGAAGACCTAGGTCTCTGGTTCCGAGGCGGGCAGAACGGTACGGTTCTGGGGAGCCGCGGAGCTAAAGCTCCCCCAGAGAACAGCAGGCAGGGCCTAGCAGCATGGTGGTCAGCCACGGGACCAGGCGCAACTCACCCTGGCCTAGAGCACCGATGAGCGCACTGATGGTCCCCCCTTCCCACAGGCAGACTTCATTTCCTTCACTGTCCTGTCGTCAGTCCCCCGTCCACTCCCCCGCCCCGCCCCCGCCACAGGCCTGCGGGCTTCGGAACCCCTAAGGGGAGAGGTGCAAACTTGCTAAAAGGCAGAAGCCAGGGGAGAGAAAGGGTCGTACAAGAGGAGCAGGCGGCAGGGTTCTCTATCAGGGCTGGGAGAGGGTGAGCTCTAACTCAGAACCTTTGCGCATCCTCCCACTCCCCCCAAAACCCGGCCTCCGGAGCCACACCCCGGGGGGGCCTATGAGACACAGGTAGAAAATAGGTTTAGGTCTGAATCGGACCACAGAACCCCTGAAGGGTCTGGAAATGCTGTGTGGGGCTGCCCGCAAGCCATGAAGGCGGACTGAGGGGCGGGTCTGACCCCTCCCGCAGCCGGGCGGGCAGCAGAACCCAGTTGCGACCCGGTGAGGAGCCACAGGTGATGGAAGCTACAGGTGATGGGAGGTGATGAGGAAGGCGGGGACCCTGTGAGCCAGCGCCCGCCATGGAGCCCGGCCCCACCCGACCTCCCGGTTTCCGCAGCGCACCCCGCAACGGGGCTCTAGGCAGGGGACCCCTCCGGGCCCCTTCCCACCATGGTCCCGTCGCCTGTTTATACCAGAGTGGGGACAGGAGGGTCAGTGATCAGGCAGAGTGTGGGGAGAGAGACCGGACTTGCTCCGCGGGCCGGGAGAGAGGTCAGGCTCTGTCCTGCCACCGATATCCAATTAATACCCCTTCGACCCCCTACCCCTACCCCCCCGCAGCAAGGAGGAGCGCAAAAGTTTAACCAGGACCCCAGACTCTAGCGGCCAGTCCGCGGGCCAACGGAGCCGAGCTCACGCCAGCCCGTGACCCGGAGTGGGTCGGAGGGGTGGGACCCGTTGGAGGGTCGGGGTTCCCGGCTCCGCCCCGTTCTCTCCAGTCCAGGTCGCGGATGCAGGGGCTGCCGCCCAGGTGACCATGGGAGCTAGGTGAGGAGTGGCCTGCGCGCAGGACGGGCAGCGAGCAGAGGCGCGCGGAGGCCGAACTCACCGTGCGGAGCTCCTGGGTTCGGTCCTTCATGCTCCCGGGAGTGGCCGCGGCGCCGGCTGCAGCCTTGTGAGTCCCGCATGCGCGGCGGCCACCCCGCGGCTGCGCAGCGCTAGCCCGGCCCCGCCCCGGCCCCCGGGACCCCGGCCCAGCCCCCAGCCCGGCCGCGCCCAGTGTTCGGCCCCGCCCCGCCCCGCCCCGCCCCGTCCAGCCCCGCGAGGTTCAGACCTTGCGTACGATTTAAGAGTCGAGCTTCTCGCTTTCCCCGCGCAAGAACCTCTGCTTGGTCGAAGCTCTGGAATCTCGTCCCCCTGCGTCTTGACCCGTGATCCCTGCCTAGATCGGCCAAAAGCCTCTGCTCCTTCCCTTGCCCCAACCCTCCCTCCACTTAACCTCTCAGCCTCATTCTGGATGCTAGATTTTTACCTCCCCCAACTCCGCCCCAGTCCCTCACATACCCGGGGATTTGCTGGAGGTTGGACCCCCACCCCCTTACTTTTATTGCTTGGAACCTCCAGCAACCCCCTCCAAAACCTCCTCCAGTGTTTCAGCCTTTGAGCCCCTGCCCTACACCATTTTTCCTACCCTTTTACCTAGACTCAGGCTCTCACCCCCTCTTTCCCCAGAATTCTTTCTCGGTTCACAAGTCTAATGGTGGGTGACCACCCTCTTTCCTTTAGTTGCCACTCCCAGCAGGATACAAGAACCTTTCTATCTTTGGGGAAGGGCGATCTAAGCTCCTCTCCTTCCCCCATCCCTGCACCCCCAACCCTGAACCCCAGCTCCAAGCCTGAGATCCTCTTTTCTACCTAGAAGCTGGGACCCACCTGCCTCTAGCACTAATGGGAAGATCTTAGCAGTACTGTAGAGGGGTGGTGGGTGGGGGCTAGTCAGTAGCAGATGCTCCTTTTCTGGTCTCTGCCAGCACCTTGTTGAGACAGCAGCCACACACACACACCCCAGCTGTCTCCTCTGTGCCCTGGCCCAGACCCTCTTGACCTCAAGCCAAGCACACCCTCTTCCCTTTCCCAGGGCGGCTAAGGTATTGCCCTGGAGCTAGGCCAGCCCCTTGCTGCCCAATATGTCCAGGCCTGGCACTTGTCCCAGACTGTGGGCGCAGGTTGGCTGGCTGGCAGACATGCTAGAGACACTGTTCCAGCCATCTATGGAAAATCTGGCCCCAAAACTAGCTCAAATGTGGCCTGGCATGAGAGACAACCACACCAGTAGATTAGGCATTACCCAGGTGTCCAGACCTTGAGTGTCCCACAGAACAAACATTGGTGGTGACCCCCCCCACCCTTTTTGTTGGTGCCCATTTGACAGATGCAAAAGCAGGACTCACCTGCTAGAGGGACTTGCTCAGGGTTACACGGAACAAATGGCAGGGAAGGTGCTGCGTGACTCCTGGTCCAGAGTGCTTTCCTGTGTGCAGCAGAATTCAGTGGGGTGAGTCATGGGTATACCCCAAAGCCCAGTGCCTGGCCATGTGGGGAGAGGGCAATAATAGGAAACACAGCTCCTACCCTCAGAGAGCCCAGGTGTCATGCCAAACATCACTTACTGAAATGCATATTAAATGACAACATGGAAAATAAAGAATGAACATGTGCCCTTCATCTTAAACTCTGCCTTTCTCATATATGTCTTATCCTCATTCAATCATTTATTCATTCATCAAATATTACCTTGGAAACCATGCTCTGAGGCCACCGTTCTGTAATTAATGTGCTTCTAGTGTAGTGGGAGAGACAGACATGATTTCAATATGTGAGGAATTCAGGGTGGCTTCCCAGAGGTGGTGATGTTTGAGCTGGGTGTTGGAGGAGTGGGATTGCAGCGGGCGCTGGTGCAGGCTTCCTGAACAGAGGAAGGAATGCGCCCAAGGACACGGGTTGGGGGAGCAATTGGAGAACTGCAGGAGCCTGCTGTGGTGCTGTGCTTAGGTATGAGAGTGAGTGTGGGCAGGAGATAAGTGAGAGAGGCCTGAATGTTAAATTTCATTGTGCAGACAAGGAGGAGGTGATCAAGGGCCAGACATTCATTCCTTTAATTAAAAAGTATTAATTGAACATTTACTATGTGTTGATTGTTGTAGATGTTTGGGATGTGGCAGAAAACAAGACAGACAAAAGTCCTTATCCTCATAGAGTCCATGGTCTAGTAGAGAAAAGAGATGATAAACAAACAGAAAAATAGCATGTATAATGGTAATAATATACTATGGAGAGGATAAAGTAGAAAAGAAGGGGTTGGGGGTGCCGGGTTTGAGGTGGAAATTCCAATTTTAAATGAGGTGGTCAAGGAGGCCTGAAAGGGTAGCATTTGAGTAAAGCTCTGAAAGAAGTGAGGGAGTGAGCCATGCATGTCTCTGGGGAAAAACCATTCTGGGCAGAGGGACATCAAGGGCAATGACCATGAGCAAGGAGCATGTCGGAGAAATGCTTGGAGGATAGTGGGTGAGGAAGAACTCAGAGGAGCTGAAGTCACAGAAGTCGTGGGAGGGGCCTAGTAAGTGATGGCATTTTTTGGCTTTTCCTCTCTGAGTGGCATGAGAACCACAGAAAGTTTTGCTTTTTTGTTCGTTTGTTTGTTTTTGTCACAGGAGGGTTTTGAGCAGAGAAGGGACGTGATCCGTCCTGGTCTTTAACAGGATTACCCTGACTGCTGGGTGGAACATAGACTGAAGGGGACACAGAGGAAGTAGGGACATCATTTTGTGGTTGCAATATTGCAGGTGGCTGGGACAAAGACGATGGCGGCGGCAGTGGTGAGAAGTCCTCATATTCTGGATACCTTTTAAACGTAGAGCCAACTGAGAGAGAGAGAGGACTCAAGGATGTGTGGAGACAGGGGTTTTGACTTGAACACCTGGACAAGAAGGTGTTGTATTTGCAGAGGCGGAGGAAGGACTGGAGGAGTAGGTTGAAGCAGGCAGTAAATCGGGATTTGGGGTTGGGACCTGTTAAATTTGCGTCGCTCATTAGACTTCGCAATGGGGAGGGTAAGTAGGTCATTGCCAATATGAGTCTGGAAGTCATGGGAGAGGTGCAGACTGGAAGTGGTCAGCATGGAAGTTTCTCACAGCAAGAAGAGGGCCCTCTGCAGCTGCATGGAGGACAGCTGGCTATAGCAGGCTGCTGTGGTATCCAGGAGAGAGACCAGAGACTATGACCACCTGAATAAGTGCAGGACCCACTGGACTGCAGAAGAGTGTCAAAGGCATTCAAGAGATTCATTTGATATTACTATGCTTTATTTCAATAATTAAAAGACTGTATCCTACGTAAAACAAAAACAATGCAACAGGCCCCGGTGACTGATTGTGTGCAGATGCTAGCAGAACTGGTGCTTGGAGGAGGAACAGATCTAGGGAAGTGGAAGACTTCAGACCAGGATGTATAGCCCCAACATCCAGGAAGACATGTAGGTGGTTGATGAAGAGTTGGTGTAGAACACCGGCTGGAGACTTGAGAGGCAGGCGTAGTCTGATTTTGTGTGAAGATGGAAGTTGTGGGCCACGGTCCAGGGAGTGTGTGTGTGCATGTGTGTGTGTGCCTGCCTGTTTATGGAAGAAGAAACAGAGGGCTGAAGGTGGAAGTGGAATACTCCCTGACAGATGAGGGATGGGCAAAGACAGAGGAGCCAGAACATGGCAGGGGCTAAAATAGACACTGCTGCACAAGATGCCACAGGTCCCCAGAGCAGCCACCTCCCTGCAATCAGGGACCACTTCACAGAGGCAGAACATTTGAATTGGGGCTTAAAGTATGAGTAGGAGGTGGCTAGACGGAGAATAGCACTTATTGTCCTGTGTGGACATAGTCTGTGGTGGGGGTCTGTCCCCTCATTAGAGGAAGTGAAGGAGCCAGGTCATGTTCTCTTTGATTAACTAGGGCTGGCACAGAAATGGTGTTTGTGTAGTGAGTGGTCAACACCTGCCTGCCAGAATGAGCAGTGTTCCCATAGAGAAGCACTGGGAGAAAGGCTGGGCACTTGAAAGCTCCCAAGGCCCCTGGGTTTCTATCCCATAGGCTGCAAGTCCGAGTTGGCCCTTTGCCCACTGGATCCCTGATATTGGCAGCTGCTGCCACATGCTGGGCAAAGCTAGTATTGCCTCGCCGATGCCATCACAGCTCAGCACCCGTGTGCCGGAGTTGGGATGATGACAGTCAGAAAAGCCCTGGGGCTGGTGGGAGAAACACCTTGACAGTGACAAGGCAATGATGGGGAAGTACAATACTTCCCCAGGAAGTAGAGGTCTGGACGAGGAAGAGGAGGCAACTTGTGCTGGATTCAGGAACAGAACTGTCCCTGGGGCAGAATCGTGGGGAGAGAGTGTGTGTGTGTGTGTGTGTGTGTGTGTGTGTGTGTGTGTGTGTGTGTGTGAGATGTATGTTTGACATTTTCCCATTGTTGTTTTTCTGCTGCTTTCTGACAAGCTTACTCCCTCTTTCTCCTCTCCTGTGAATTTTGGCCCTGGCCTTTCAAAGTGCTGGTCATTGTGTGAGGTACCTCATCTAACCCTTACTGCGACCCTATCACCGTTGCCTTCTATGAGTCTACTTCACAGGTGAGGATGATGAGGCTCAGGGAAGTAAACACAGACGAGGTCATGAGGGTTGGGTGACATGGTTTGTAAGCTGCCCAGCACTGTACATCCCAGCTGTTTTGACCACAAAGCCCAGCTCCCTACCCAGTTGGCAACTCTCCTTCCCCCTTCTGACTCCCCTGACCCCAGTCCACCTTCAGCAGGGATCTGGGGAGGATAGAGCTGTGGGCAGTGGACAGCTGGGAATATGCCCCACTGCTCACGTGTGATATTTGAGGAAGGGCTTTGGGATGGAATTCACTATGTGCCTGAGCATAAGATTATTCCCTCTTTTTTCCAATGAGATTAAAAAAATTTTTGGCCCAATATTCTAATTTAAATATTTAAGGATGCAGATGAGATAAGCAGCTCCCACTTATATAATATTTAAAATTTAAATGTTTAAAATCATATACTTTTTAGAATAATTTTATTTTGAAACAATTCTTTTTTACTTTCGTGGTTTGTGAAAGTTTACGCAAACCCTTCACTTGCATTTCTGCCTTTCATTGTCATGTCATCCCTAGCATCTCCTTTGAGTTTCCTAATAGTTTTCTTGAACATGGCATCTTCATTTTTGATTGGAAATACAGCATGTTTTGAATCCATGAATGATGCTATTGATGGAAATATTAATGCAAGTCAGGAGAATTTTTTTTAATCTAAGCAATGGATTAATATTCGTGATCTCCTTAAGTTAGCACAGAATTATATGAAATAGCAGTCTCCAGGAGGATCTCATTCTCTTTCGCTGCTTAATTTTTCTCCACAGCTCTTCTTACCATCTGATATACTTATCCATTTTTTTATTGACTATCTCCCCTCATTAGAATGTGAGTTCATGAGGTTAGGGAATTTTGTCTGTCTTCCTGTTTTATGTCCATCATGTGGAAACATGCCTGGAACATAGTAGGTGCTCAATAAATACTTGTGGAATAAAAGAATTACTGTACAGCTCTTAGAAATGTTTGATATTCCCAGTGGCAACCAGGGCCATGCATGAGGAAGGCACTGGAGCGGGGTGGGAAGGCAGCCCTGCGGGCGCCAAACCCATACAAGGAGGGCGTTCAAGTCAGGGGAGCCGAGCTGTTTTGGGAGATTAGCTACATACCGGGGGATCAAACAAATATGAAATATTTTAAAAACAATTAGGGCAAGGGGGTAAAATACGGAAAGGGGGAGAGCTGGGATGAACCCTGTGCTGTTGGACTGGGATTTAAGCTCTGAATGTAAACTTTCTTTTCATATATACAAATTGTATTAGTTAGGGTTCTCCAGAGAACCAGAACCAACAGGATAAATATACGGAGGGAGATTTATTATGTGGAATTGACTTACAGATTACGGAGGCTGAGAAGTCCCACAGTCTGCCACCTGCAAGCTTGAGACATGGAAAGCTGGTGGCGTAGTTCCAGTCTGAGTACAATGGCCTGAGAGCCAGGAGCACTAACGATGTAAGTACCAATTCCAGAGCAGGAAAAGGCCAGTGTCTCAGCTCAAGCAGTCAGGAAAAGAGAATTCAACCTTCCTCCGCCTTTTCGTTCTATTCAGGCCCTCAACGGATTGGATTATGTCCACCCACATTAGGGAGGACCATCTGCTTTACTCGGCCCACCCAGTCAACCCCACGGACACACCCAGAAATAAGGTCTAACCAGTCAAGTTAACGCATAAAATTAATTAACGTCACACAGATAAAGAAATATAGTTGTAAATGGTTTGTGTGTATAAATATGTGTCTACCAAATGGGCCTCGGAGCAGATTACCCTAATTGCAACAGGCACACCTAATAACTAGATCTTGGTTCCTAAATACCACTCCCTCCCACACGCACACAAAAAAACAACATAAAATCCAGGTATTCTTGCAGAAATGGCTAACTCTAGGGCCAGTCAGGGAAAAACAAGACGAGCCTGGACTATCTCGTTGAGCCAGAAAGAAAGGCAGCGTTCAAAGGATGATGGCACATTATCAAAATGGCACGAGGTTGGCAAGGGGCACCCACTGACCAAACCTAAACCTGGGACAATTTGAGCATTGAAATAAGTGATAGAAATGGGTTATAATGCATTAAATAAAATAGGAAATCACAAGTCTATCAGATACAAATAAATGAATAAATAAATGGGGGTGAAGAGACAGTTCTTTACAATAGAATGCCAACAAATAAATGTAGAAGAGATGGTAAAATTAGAAAAATCATTATTTGTGATGGATGCTGAATATCAATGGATGCTGAAACCTATGGGTGAAAGTGGGATGAAAAAAGGAAGTTTCAACACCTCAAATTACCTCCCTTCCCCAACACTTATTAATCACAATTAAGTAATCAACATTAATACCATCAGCCATGGTTCCAAATGATACTGGATACAAGAACACAGCACCATTTCTGTGCTATTTCTTCCCAAAATGTGTAAGAACAAACCAATCATGAGAAAGGACTGGACAAACCCAAGTTGAAGGGTGGTCTAAAATAACTTCCCTGTAATCTTCAAATATGTCAAGGTCATAAAACTCAAAGACAGCCTTCAAATTGCTCTAGATGGAGGAAGACTAGAGAGATGTGACAACTGAGTACAATACTTGATACCACGTAAGGTGTTTTTTTTTTAATCCTAAAAGGATATATATTTTTGGGACATTGAAGAGCAGTTTAGAATTGTTTCCAAATAAAAAGTTAGAATTTTAAAAAATGCCTGGCAAGTGTTAGCCCTTCCCCTGGAGGACTCCTGCCAGCCTGCAGGATTCATTTTGGACGTGCTCCTATGGGGCCCCCTTTGACTAATTGGGGATGAGGCCTTTGTGCTCTCACTGTCCTTGGCTCCCTGAAACCCTATTCTGATTATACCTGTGCTTCACCTTTGCTAGCCCTGGAGGTCCCTGAGAGCAGGGCTCCTGTCTGAATCATGGCACAGAGACACCTCTTGAAACACACTCAGTCCCCTCAACAAAGGTGGTGTTGTATTGGGGGTTATGACTCAACCCAACCTCTTCATCTGGGGTTAAACCAAATAAATTGTTAAGTCCAGCTGCTGGAGATGACCTGAGTGGGATCTACAGATAACCAAGAGTCATGTTTGCAGAGGATTTCCTGGGGGGTCTTGGAGGAAGTATTCTTTCCTTTTTATTGAATTTATTGGGGTGACACTGGTTAATAAAATTAGACAGGTTTCAGGTGCACAATTACACAACACATCATCTATATACTGTATTGTATGTTCACTATCCCAAGTCTTCATCCATCGCCATTTATCCCCATACCTTCCTCCACCTCCCGAAACCCCCACCTTCCTTAGTGCTGAGTGAGGACCTAATCCTCCAGCTGTAACCTTGCTGAAGCCTCTCAATAGGGAAAATTCACTTTCATACCTGTGATGTCACTGCTGTGCTCAATGGCATTGAGAGGAGTGGGAGAGAGACCCTTTCCAGGGCACGGCTGACCCACCCACGCCCAAGGATCAGAATGGTGGAAACATTGGAGGAATAAAGAGCATGGACATCCTAGGGAGGATGGACATTGGAGATATTAGTAGGATTATGCCAGGAATGGTTACATTTCTCCTGTTTTCTGCTGAGGTGAGGTTATAGTTATGTGTGTGGAAATGCCATTCAAGGTACCAAGATGCCAAACCTTCAAGTTGTGGGGCTAGGGACTGTCTCAGCATTGGAGCAGCAGTCTCTGTCCCACCTTTCTCATTTCCTGATATGGGGGTAGAGTGCCCTGTTGGGGTACAGAATGCAAACGAGGCTCTGGGCCTGGCTGGAGGGTTCTGGGATCTAGGAAGGGAGGCAGGCACCTGGTCTGCCTGCCTGAGGCGGTGCCTAACAGGGAGTGCCTTGCCTGGAAGGGAGGGCAAAGGGCCATGTCCTCCACCTGCCCCACCCAGCTGACAAGAGTTCCTGTTACCAGGCCACCCTCTCTGTCCGGGGCCCTTGAGGGGTAAGTATCCTCCTCAATCCAACTGTCTTTTTTGCTAGGGGTCAGGTGAGAACTCCTTTCCCCCTTGGGGGTCCAAACACCGTGCCCTCTGTCCTGACCCTTAGCCCAGGCACAGGTCACACCTGCTCCCCTCTCATCATGGCATACGTCCCCCTGCTCTACTTTCACAAGTCCACGAGACTGGGGCACTGGGGGCTGGTATGGAATTTCTCAGACCCTTTCCCTCCTGATATCAGCGTCAAGGCCAAGGCCAGGAGTGAAGGGCCCAGAGTGGAGCACCTCATCCCGGCAAGCCCAAGATCACCGCTCCTTCCTCTACTACCCTACAACAGAGCCCAGAGTCCTAAGTGGCTGGAGCACTGGGGGACAACCAGGCAGAGCCCTCGCTGGACCAAGTCCTTCAGGAGCGGGATGAAGCCATTGCCAAGTGAGGGGCAGCTGCCTGTGGGGGCTGTGGGGGCAGTGGGAGGCTCACCCTCAGGACTCTGTCCTGCTAGAAGGGAGGGGAAAGCCAGGCATTTCTGGAAGAAAAGCCACACAAACTACCACCCTGTCACGAGGCAGGGGCTGCGGCCATATCTGCCCACCCCCAGGGTCCAGCATCGGATCTGCAGGTGCTAGGCCTCAGGCTGTGCTTCCTGCCGCCTGCAGGAAGCAGGCAGTGGAGGCTGAGCTGGACACATGCAAAGCTAAGTTACGAGCTGTGGAGGCCCAGCTGCTGGAGGTCCTGGAGGAGAAACTGAGGCTGAGGCAGGAGGTAGAGGCCTGGCAGGTAGGGTGGGAATGCCAGTTGGGCCTGGGAGGCACAGGGAGGTGTGCCCAGGGTCTGCCCTGAACCTGCTCTTCTGTCCCAGGAGGATATGCAGCAGCTGGTGAGAGAGCGCGTTGACAGTCAGCTGCAGAGAGAGTCCAGGGACACTGTGAGAGCCCTAGTGGAACCTGGAACAGCCAGGGCACGGGTCCAATTCCCCTGGGGTCGGTGGGGGCGTTGGTGGTGAGACAACTCAGCCCTGAACCTTGAGAGCAATGTCTTTATTCATTAAAACTTGAGGTCTGACCACCTTTGCACCTCGTGCCCTCTTAGTGCCTGTCTGAGTCCTTCTGTGCTGAAACAGGGAACAGGCTGCAGGACTCTGAAGCCTGGGGTTTCAAACATGACCCCTTTTGGCCAGTAACTCTTACTCCAGGAAGCCTCGGATGGCAGCCATGAAGTCCTGTGGGCGGTCGGCGTGGATCCAGTGGCCAGCGTTAGGCACAGTCTGCATCAGGGCTCGAGGAAATAGTCGCTTAATCTCAGGATGGTGGCTTGGACTGTCCGTCGAAGAAAAGGGGCGAAAGTGGGGAGATGGGAAGAGAAAGAGCAGGGAGAGATGGGGAGCCATATACCTCATGGTGTTTCCAAGCTCTCAGGAACTCCCTGCCCGCACCCAAGCCCTCCCCAAGGCAGGCTCCCCGGGTCCCCTTGTAACGCATGCTCCGCCTGTTACCCAGCCTGGCTTACTGCACAAATTTAGAGTTTCCACCAAGGAGGAAGAGGGTTGGCCCAGAGTAGGATTCTTGTCGTGGTGGGAAGGCCAAGATCTTGTCCATATGTTGGGTCAAAGCATCCAAGTTCACCCTCCACACGAAGCGCCCGTCTGCCTCCACCAGGTTGGTGAGCAGGAACTGCCGCACAGCCGTGTCCTGTGGCGGCGCAGTTGAAGGGGGAGGGTGAGGCCGAGACTGACACTGACACTCTTCCCTTGACAGGTTCCAACCCCCACCATCTGGGGGCTTGAGGGTATCACCTGGATAAGAGAGCTAAGCTGTTTATCGGCCAGTTTGCGGGCATAGGAGCGGGACACCTCTTCTGGGATGTCTATGGCCCTCATGGCTGCCATGTAGGCTGGAAAGTCTGAGCTGGATGTGGTCTCCACTGGGCTGATGTCCACAGCAACTAGACGTTCCACCAGCTCTGGCTGTGGGAGAGAACTGGACTGGGGACCAGCCTTAGGGCATACACAGCAGGTCGCAGGCATAGTTCCCCAATCCTGAACTGGGCCATCCCAGGATCCTTCGAGTTCAAGGTTGCCTGCTGGGCACTCTGGATTTATACTGGATGGGAGGAAGCCCTGGATAGGAACCACTCACCCTCTGTAGTGCCAGCAGCATGGCTGTCTTGCCTCCCATGCTGTGGCCAACGAGGACACAGGGCACTAGGCCCAGCTGGGGCAGCAGGTCCTGTAGGTCCTGGCTCATGGCCTCATAGCTCATGTCTGGGCTGTGGGGACTGTCACCATGGTTCCGAGCATCCACTGTCAGCACCTGAGGAATGAGGTGAGAGGGAGGAAGCTCTGGCATCCACATTCGGAGCACAGACAGCCAAAAGCTTGGAAGACCTGCAGGATGAGGGAAGACCCGCAGATTGAGCGGGTGGAGAACCTGGAGAGAGATCCTGAAATGGAAGACAGGGCCCAATTCTCAGGCCTAGGAGGCCCAGATGAAGAACCCGGGGTCACTGACACAGAAGAGAAGGCCCAAGGAGTGTGACTACATCTCTGAATGTCTGTCCTGCCTGGGTGACAACCCTAGAGAAAGCAAATGCCAAGAATTTCCAACAGCTGAAGTACAGAAGGATGGGTTGTTTAAAAAGTGGTGATAAGTCCCCTGACATCCCTGGTGAACAAGCAGGTGTCTGACCCCCTTAGCAGGGAGGGTGTCGGCATCTAGGCACTGGACAGCAGAGCCTAGTTCAGTTTGGAGCATGCGGATTGGGATAGACTGAATGGATGGAAGCATGAGGGAATGAATGGGGTCCATAGCGCCTGGGCCTGCTTTGTGGGATCCACCTTTAGAAGGTGAACCTCTATTTTCATTTTTGCTCAGAGAGCCCTGCCACTGCTCAGCCGGGGCCCAGCAGAGAGGGCCGAGGAGCTGGCTCCGCCTCTGGCTCATCCCTGATCCAGCCCACCAGGCCCTGCCTCCCGCGGGACTCCGCCTCTCCCGGAAGCTCACCCTCCGGCCTGTCTGCTGGGCCAGGGCCTTGGCGATAGAGTTGAAGTTGGTTTTGCAGCCGAAGAGACCGTGCAGAAACACGATGGCCGGGCGGGCCGCCTCTCCATCCAGAAGCTTGTAGGAAAGCGGCACCGGTCTGGAGGATGGAGCAAGGATGGGGGGACATTCTGAGTCGGCTGGGGAGGAGGTTTGGGGGAGCGGCCTGGTAGGAGGCGGGCCCAAGAGGAGAAGGTGGAGCCAGGGGGCGGGGCCTGAGGAGGAGGGTTGAAGGACGGCCTCTCACCGGGCGCCCTTGACTGACCTCGGCTCGGCACTGCCTCGGCCGCTGCTGCTGGGTGCGACAGGCACCCTGGAGAAGCTGGTTCTGAAGTGCTCGAGCCCCCGACACGGGAGTCTCCACGTGCGAGCCCGGCTGAGCATGCCCGGGAGCCGCTTCTTTCCTTGCACCTCGCAGCACTTCCGGTGCCCTAGCTCCGCCTTTCGCTTTTGCTGAGTCCCGCCCAAGTTCCCGCTGGAGCTCCGCCCTCTCCCCCCGCCCGCAATCGCGGAATTTCCCGCCCCCGCTCACGTTTCCTTACGTAATCCTAGAGAAGTCAGTTTCCGCCCCCAGCTCCGCCCCTTGCGCCAGTACGTAATCCCGTAGACGCTGCGCCCACCCGCGGGAGCACCGCCCCTGGCCACGCCCTAGGCAGAGCCACTAAAGGACCTGGCCCCGCCCCGCGGAGCTCCGCCCATCCCCGAGCAGAATCCTTCCCGTGAGTCTGAGTCGTGCAGTCCGTGAATCCTGCTGCCGCGTCTCTGGATGTCCTGGATTTTGATGCGAGCTCTGGGCAGCCGCGGGGCAGGATCTTGGCAAGGCTAGGAGGCCCTGCCTGGACCCGCGCCCGGCTCCGCACCTGGTCAGCTCCTACCTTCACACACTGCTTTGGGTGGCTGCCATACTTTCTGTGCCGCGGGGGGACGCGGGCGACAAGCACCCGGAGTGGCTCTGCATCGAGGGGTGGGAAGGGACAGGTCGCAAGGAATACCTCTTACCCATTCTGAAGTCGTGGACAATGGAACGAGATAGGAGGGACTCTAGAGGTTAACTTCAGCTATCCCCCATCCCCGTTAAATACAGATGGGGCAACAGGCAAACCAGAACCTCCGGCGAGCCATTCATGATGCGAGTCAAAATGGGAGGCCAGGGTCAACCCCTGGCCGGATGTTTGTACTGGTGGGGCATCTGAGTTGAAATGGCTCAGATCTACTCCCTTCTGCCCAGCCCGTCTTTACCAGTAGAGAAATAAATCCTCCCACCCCTATAACTGAGCACATCCTGGAGAGAAATTGCCTTCCTTTGGAACCCGGGCCCCCTGCCATCTTCCTTCCCCAGTCTGGGGTTGAGGCGGCGATGGTGATTCCATCTCAAGTCTCAGCTGGCTTTGGCTGCAGTCCATCCTTCAGCAGTTTGCAAGACTGGCTGCTCTAACTTTCAGGGACTCCCCATCCCCAAAGTTGAAACTTCACCACATCCCCAGCCTCCCCCAGTCGGATACTCCCTACATTTCCACCCATTCTCCCCACTCACTTACTCCCCAACGAGCACCCGGAGAACCACCTGCACACATCCCTTTAGGTCTTTACCTGTTACGGAAAAATGAAACGACCAGACACCGAGGGATTTAGGAGCACGATCTTTATTTACGTGCACGGGCCCAGAGGAGACAGACTCCAAATTCTGAGCCCAGAACAATACCCCCGCACTCCTTTTATGCTGGGCCAAGTGGGGAGGGTCTCAGGAGGCGTGGTATAGATTTGGCGCGAAAGGGCTTACAGAGGTGGGAGAGAACCATTCACAGCATTAGTCAGGACAAATGGCGTCTCAACATCTACAGCATTAGTCAGGGCAAATAGCATTTCATCTTTGGTATCAGCCTTGATTCCCTCTACATACCAACACCCCCCCCCCTCCACGCCCCCTGCCAGGATGCTGTGCCTGCATTCCAGATAGCTAGTTGCTGAGTCTAGGATAACTTCCAACTCCTTCTCAAGCTTTCCCGGATTTCCCTGGTTGAAACTAATTTCTCCAGCCCCATGTTCTCAAAGCATTTGAGAGTCTACTGTATAGTACTATTAAAACTGGCCTTCTCTACGTCCACCATAGGCTGGGGGCCCCTGGAGGACCAGAGCCATGTTTTGTTCATCTGGTGTTAAGTGAGGTAGTAATTTTGCTGAATGATCATGGAGAGAGTCAGGGCAGTAGATGAGGCTTAGCTGAAGGTTCAACTGGGTCTGTGACCCCTCCAGGAGATGACTACCTGGGCCAGCAAGGGTTATACCTGCCTTTCTCTCTCCTTTTTTAGATAGGCCAGGTGGAGTCAGGACCAGTAGGAGGCATTCTAACTCTAAGGCCTAATAAATACCTTACCTAATAAAATGTTCCCAGTTTAAGTCAGCCTGAGGACCAGTAGGTGTTTTGTTCTAATCTGAGGAGGGCTTTGAAGTCACTGGAGACTCTATATACACCAGGTGGTGTGATCATTTGTTACCAGCATAATTATTAGGGGAGTGACGATGACACCTGGGACCTGGATGGAGGCTGGTCTAAGGCTTGGGAGAGGTCCTCAGAGAGTGGATTAAGCAGTGTTTAGCTAGAGTTGGAAGAAGGGGAAGGGAGTTCATGTAATGTTGGTGATTCGGAAAAGTAGTATTGCAAACCGCCCCTCACCTGCACACCAGCCTGTCTAGCCCAGTAAACTGAGCCTGGCCCAGGACCCTTGACATCAGCCCCTAGCCAGAATCCTGGGTCTAAGGGCAGAAACAACCTTGAGACCCCCAGCCCTGTCATGTGGCTAGTTAGGGTGGGGTCAGCAAGCAGAAAAACCAGTCAACTAGAGGTTTCCATTTGTTGCTACCTGGCAAGGACTCTGGTAATAGTGTGTTGGGAAAGAGTCAACCTAGGGGCTGCCCACCCCAACCCCAGCTTGTTAGGAACAGGCCACTAGACTTACTGTTGGTGAAGCTGTCCTTCTTGGAGGGTGGGTGTTAAGTTGCAGGAGGGGAGGCCTTCTGAACCCCTCATAGGCTGAAGTGATGGGGAGGAGAAACAGGAGTGTAGAACAACTCTGGCTGCCTCTAAGGAGGTCTGGTCTACACTTCTGGGTCCCGACCTCCCTTGTGAAGTGAGAGGACATGCTCATCCTCATTTTACTGATGTGAAAATGGAGAAGCAGAGGTGAAGTAACCAAGCTCCAATCAGCCTGTGTATCGCCCAGCACTAATTCCTTCCCAGGCTGAGGGACTCCTCGTGCAGTGCTCCGCCCATCTGGCTGGAAACCGCGGGCTCAAGGGGTGCGGCCTGCGGAGGCTGAGACATTGCACCCAGGTGGCGGCGGTGTTGAATGGGTTAAAGCGGGGAGGTGGCGGGTGTCCCATAACCGCACCTGGACCAGTATCGGTCACGTGGCCAGGGTTTCACCTGCCCCGCTGAGCAGGGACAATCAGGCCGCTTGTTCCGGGGTTGGTCGCCATGGTGACAGGAGTGCGCCTGGGGAGGTCACCAGGGCAAATTCCTGCGGGCCCGCCGGGTGGGGCAGCGGTGTCAATCGTGCAGGGGTTCGCGAAGACCCCTGTAGGTTTCCTGTGGGGCTGTCCCCAGGGGGCTCCTGTGTGACTTCCACCTAGCGTCCTCCCATCTTATCCCTCCCCCCACCACCCCAGTTCAGCTTCTCTTCCCAGATTTTAAACCTGAGTTTGTTAAACTGCCAGGACTTTCCTACACATTATCTTGTTTAATCCACACAGGAACCTGTCCCACATGGGAGTGGTAATCTCCTGTGTCTCCCCCAGACTCACTGACTACTTTGAAAACATGCACTCCTTCTTTTCTTCAACAATCAACACATTTGGAACCTCTCTACTATGTGCCTTTCTACACACAGGCACCTTTCTAGGCACAGCCACCTTTCTATACACAGCCGTGAAGAAAACAAACTCATGAACCACACAAGGATGGATTCTGTGGAGTGTTTATTTTCTTCCGAGCAGGTTGGGAAGTCCCTGGGGACCATTGTTTGAAGGTGGGAACTGCACATGATCATAGCCCGGGTGTCAAGAACGCCTCTGAGGGTCTCTCTGCCACCTTCAGTTCCCACTCATGCCTCCTCCCCTCCAGGCTTTCCCCCAGGCCCACAGATCCTCAATCTTTTGCTTTCAGAACCTCTGACAGGTTCTGCAAACAGCAACATTTGTCAACTCTTTTCCTACTATGTCTCAAGTGCACAGTCACTGTAACCCCAGTAACAGTTTCATCACACACATAGATTCTTAAAGTGAGTGGGACGAGGGCACCTCCCCTTTTGGAGTGGAGGTGGTGGAAGGAATCCTTGTGTTTTGAAAACCCGTGACCTCCACTCCTTCTTGAGGAACACTGACCTTCAAGGTACACTCCAGCCTCTTCTGCCTGCATTTTGGAGCCTTCATTTATGAACACCTACTGTATGCTAGGTACTGGGGATGCAAGGGTGAGCCCAGATCAACTTACAGACCTGGCAGTCTAGTGTGGACTATACTAATGGAAGTGTAATCACACACTGAGTAAATACACAAAGAAAAGTGAGAATATAAAACTGATGAGGAATTTGACAGGCCCAGGGGTCAGGTTAGGTAGCTGGCTCTGAAGCAGCAATGCTTGAATAGAGAGCTGAAGGATGAGTAGGCGTTGGCTAGGTGAAGGGGTTACAGTGGAGGGAAGTGTTCCAAAAGTGGGAACACCTTGTGCCATGGCAAAGGCACCCCATCTCCCAGTGCAGAATCATCTTAGGTGCCTTCTCTTCCTTATCTCCCCCACGTGATCCCTCCCTCACATAGTTCTGTTGATTTTTATCTCCCAGATATACCTATCCACTTCTCTTCCCTGCAAGCTACCTCCTCGCTGGACTTGTTCATTTTGGTCCACAGAGTCCCTAAATGGTAACCAGCATGGTCTTTTCAAAACATGTAGTGTATTTCTATGTTAACCTAGTTCCTTCCTTCCTACATTTTCCTATTTTTCTGTGCTCTGGGTTCTGTGCTCATTGCCCCTGGGGATGCACATATGTGGCAGATCCAAAAGTAGAAAAGCTGGTTTATGTGTGTCAAAAGCTGAAACCCTGAGGGGAAGGGAATGCCTCAGCGGAGACAAGTGTCTCCACCAAGAATAGGAGGGGGGAGGGGCCTGCCACCTGCTTCTTGGCAGGGTCCTCAGAGAGGAATGGCTCCGAGGTTTACTAGGCAGGCAGGACCATTGGCAGTTTACAAAATATTCCCAGGTCCCAAATCCAAACAGACACGGTATAAACCATAAGACTGAAGAGACCAATGAGACCGAATGGTAAATGTTTTAGCAGTGATGACTGTTGCTTGAGGGCTGGATGCAGTCCAACCTCCCCCTTCCCCTTTATCCTTCTTCCTAACCCCCTACCCCCACTCCAGCAAATTTGTGCTGCTAAATATCCTGGAACTGTGTTCCAACCTCAGGAGGATTAAAGCTCAATTTGCTTCCAACTGCCTAAGCAGAATGGAGCATCCAGGAAATAATGTCACTGCATGTCTGAGTTTGTGGACTGACTTTCATAATTGCTACAATGCCATACACTTTTGTCAACTGACTTTTTTTTAATGTTTTAATTTATTTATTGATTGAGAGAGAGAAACATGGATTTCTTGTTCCACTTATTTATGCATTCATTGGTTGATTGTTGTATGTGCCCTGATCGGGGATCGAACCTGAAATCTCGGCATATTGTGACGATGCAGTAACCAACTGAGCAGGGCCAAATGATTTTCCTTTTAAGTCAACAATTTAATAATTTATCCAACACATATTTACTGAGCACCTGCTAATGCCAAGTCGGAATTGTAGAGCTAGGAATATGGCAATTACATGGACCTGTTCCTCAAGGAACACACATGTGCACACACACACAAAACCCCAGCTTTTCTACTCTCCAGTGAGGAAGACAGGCCATAAACAAAGAAATAAATATGTAAGTACAAATTGTGATACATTCAGGGAGCAGGGTGTTGTGTTCAATAATAATTGGGGGGGAGCTAATAAGTAGGGTGATAATGACAGACCTCAGGTAAGGTGACATCGGAAGGATAAGAAGGAGGCAGCCGTGTCATATGAACACCATGGGGAAAAGTGCTCTGGGCAGAGGGTATAGCAAGTGCAAAGGCCGTGAGGTGCACAAGACCTTCCCTTGTTAGAGGAAGTTAGAGCAGAGAAAACAAGGGGAGAAAGGCATACATGAGGTGGGCTGGGGTTTTTCCAAGCAGGGAACTGGTAGGAGATTTGGTCTTAATCTAAGAGAAGTGAGAGCTACTAAAGGATTTCAGCAGGAAGGGACATGATTTACGTTTTTATAGGACTTTGGCTAAGTAGGAGAAGGTGGGGAACAGATGAAAGAGGAAATGGAGGAGGGGAAGCCTCCCGTTAACCAGCCAGGAGGCTACTGTAGTTGTCTGGTTAGGACATGATGGTTGGGAGATGGCTGCGGGGGTACAGAGAGATAGACAGATTTGAAGTATATTTTGACTTAGAATCATAGGAGTTGATTAAGAATGGGTAGGTAGAGAGGAAGATGGTGGTAAGGAAAAGGAAGGAATCACAGATAACTTCCAGGTTTCTGGGCTGAACACATGGGTGGGTAGTTCTGGGATGGGGAAGTCTGGAGGGAAACATTTATCATTTTTTTTCTCTACGGGGTAGAGGGAATCTACAGTTCCACTTGAGGCATGTCAAGCTTGAGATGCCAGTGAGATATCCTAATATAATACAGTCAGCCCTCTGTATCCATGGGTCTCACAGCTATGGATTCAATCAACTGTAGATCAAAAATATTGGGAAAAAATCCCACAAAGTTCCAAAAACAAGACTTGAATTTGCTGCACGCTGAGTACTATGCTGAATCCACGTGACTTAAGTGATACGTAGGCATACTCTGCTGTAGCCTCTAGGCAAATACTGCACCATCTTATTTTTACTACAAATTTTTTTCTTGATTTATTGATTTAAGAGAGAGAGGAAGGGGAACAGAGAGAAACATTGATTTGTCGTTCCCCTGGTTCATGCATTCACTGGTCGATTCTTGCATGTGACCTGACTGGGGATCACATCTGCAACCTTGGTGTATAAGGACAGTGCTCTAACCAACTGAGCTACCCAACAAAGGCACTACACTATTTAATTTATTTATTTAAAAAATTTTAAAAATATATGTTTATTGATTTTAGAGAGAAGAAAGGAAAGAGAGGCAGACAGACAGACAGACAGGCATCGACTGGTTGCCTCCCATATGCGCCCCGACTGGGGATTGAACCCACAACCTAGGTATGTGTTCTCACGGGGAATCGAACCTGCAACCTTTCGGTGTACGGGACGATGATTCAACGGACTGAACCGCACAGGCTGGGGTGTTGGATTTTGGTATTTGCAGGGGTTCTGGAACCAATCCCCTGGGAATACTGAGGGATAACTGCAGTTAACATTTATCGAGTGCTTAACATATGCCAGGTACTGTTCTGTGCGCTCTATATCCATTAACTCATTTAATCCTTATAATGACTGTGAAAAGGTGTATGTATTATTTATGATCCCTCCTCGATAGCTGAGGGAATTGAGCCGCAGAGAGGTTAATTAATTGCTCAGGATCACACAGCTTGGAAGCTGCAGAGCAGGACCCAATCCCAAGTCGTTGGTCTCTAGGAGTCATGCTGACCTCTGCTACTGCCATGGGTATCCAAGGAGGCATACTCCTGGATGCCTGCATGGAGAACTTGGAGCAGAGGCCCAAAAGCCAGAGGATATTAAAACCTGGCTGTTCAAACATGAGAATGGGTGGGACAATCAAAGGGGACAAGAGCATATTAGAGAAAGAGAAGAGGGCCCAGGACAGAGGAAGCTTGGAGTGAAATAGAAGAACAGGGAAGGGAGATGGAGGGGTGGACATAGAGGAAGGACAAAGGTGAGGGTGCTGTCACAAAGGGCAGGGTAAGTGATGGTCCTGAGGGGGAGGGAGCAGTCAACTATGTCAAAAATTGCTGAGAGTTGTGAGTGAGCTTCAGATCAAAAAGTGACTGTTGGCCATGGTAACCCGGAGGCCTCTGGGGACCTTGCCAGGAGTAGATTTAAGTTGTGAAAGAGTGGGGGCAGAAGCAGGTGGATTGGCTGATTGGCATGTGGGAGGGGAGGGAGTGAAATTCAGAGTGAGATAACTCTTGACAAGGTGAACAGAGAAATGGTGTGGCATCTGTTTGGAGATGTGAAGTCGAGGAAACTTCTTTCTTTTTAAAGAACAGAAATATCTAAACATGTTTGTATCTTGATGTGAAGGATAGAGTATAGAGGGGGTGATGTTTCATAATGCAAGAGAAAAGGTATTTCTGAGGTATATTTTCTATCTCATTACAGACCTACCTTTTCTTTTTTAACTTCTTAGTATAAAAACATATGTGAAGGGAGATAGAAGGGAAACCTCCATGTGTTTATCACCCAGCTTCAACAATTATCAACTCGAGGCCAATCTTTTTTTAAATTAAATTAAATTTATTGGGGTGACATTAGATAATACATTATATAAGTTTCAAATATACAATTCTATAATGCATCATCTGTATATTGCGTTGTGTGCTCACCATCCAAAATCTAGTCTCCTTCTGTCACCATATATCTGGCCTCTTTACCCTCTTTATCCTCCCTCTCCCCCATTTCCTCTCTGATAATTACCCTACTGTTGTCTGTGTCTATGAGTTTGTTTTGTTTGTTTGTTGCTTTCTGTTCTATATCCCGCTCGAGTGAAATCATATGGTTCTTGTCCTTCTCTACCTGACTTATTTCACTCAGCATAGTACACTCGAGGTCCATCCATGTTGGTGCACATTATAGCATTTCATCCTTTCTTGTGGCTGAGTGATATTCCATTGTACACATGTACTGCATCTTCTTTAATCATACATCAAAGGGCATTTAGGTTGTTTCCATGTGTTGGCTACCATAAATAATCCTACAATGAACGCAGGGATACATGAATCTTTATGAAAAAATGTTTTCAAAAGTTTTAAGTAGATACCCAGAAGGGGGATTGCTCTATTCTTAATTCTTTGAGGAACTTCTATGCTGTTTTCCATAGAGGCAGCACCGGTTTACATTCCCACTAGCAGTGGATGAGTGCTCCTTTTTCTCCTCGTCCTCTCTGTAGTTTTTATTTCTTGTCTTATTGATAAGAGCCATTTTAACAGGTGTGAGGTGGTATTTCATTGTGGTTTTAATTTGCATCTCCCTTGTAGCTAGTGAAATTGGGCATCTTTTCATCTGTCTGTTGGCCATTTGTGTGTCTTCTTGGGAAAAGTGTCTGTTAAGGTCCTCTGCCCACTTTTAAATTGGATTGTTTTGGGGGGTTGAATTGTATGAGGCCTTTGTATATTTTGGATATTAGCCTCTTCTCAGAGATATTGTGTGCAAATATCTTCTTCCATCATGGTCAGTTGCCTTTTTGTTTTGTTTATGGTTTCTTTTGCTTTCTTGTGCAGAAGCTTTTCAGTTTGTTGTAGTCCCATTTGTTTATTTTTGCTTTTCCTTACTTTGCCTTTGGGGTCAGGTTTATAAAAGCCTCTCTGAGACCAAGGTCTCTAAGTTTAGTACCTATGATTTTTTCTATGTGTTTTATTGTTTCAGATCTTATATTTAAGCCTTTAAATCCATTTTGAGTTACTTATTGTGTATGGTGTCAAATAAAAGCTTAGTTTCATTGTTTTGTATGTGGATTTCCAATTTTCCCAACACTATTTATCAAACTCTTTCCTGTCTCCATTGTATGTTTTTGGTTCCTTTGTGGAAAATTAGTTGCCCATACATGTGTGGGTTTATTTCTGGGCTCTCAATTCTGTTCTATTGGTCTGTGTGTCTATTTTTCTGCCAATACCTTACTTTTTAAATTATTATAGCTTTTCCCTGGCCAGTGCAACTTAGTTGGTTGTAATGTTATTGCTTAAACCAAAATGTTAAGGGTTTGATTTCCGGTCAGGGCACATGCCTAGGTTGCAGGTTCAGTCCAGGAGGCAACCAATAAATGTTCCTCTCACATCCAAGTTTCTCTCTCTCTCTCTGCCTCTCTCTTCCTCTCTCTTTGGAATTAAAAAACAAATAAAAAAATAAAAACATTATTGTAGCTTTGTAGTATAATTTGAAGTCAGGGAATGTGATACCTCTCTTTTTGTTCTTTTTTTCTCTCAAGTTTGCTTTGGCTTTTTGGGGTCTTTGTGGCACCATACAAATTTGAAGATTATTTGCTCTACATATTTGAAATATGTCATTGGGATTTTGATGGGGATTACATTAAATCTATATATTGCTTTAGGTAATATAGTCATTTTAACTATGTTAATTCTTCCAACCTATGACCATGAAATATCTTTCCATTTCTTTGTGTCTTCTTCAGTTTCTTTCAATGATATCTTGTAGCTTTCAGTATATAAGCCCTTCACTTCTTTGTTACGGTAAGTTTATTCCTAGGCATTTTATCTTTTTTTTGTGGCAACTGTAAATAGAATTGTTTTCTTTATTTCTTCTTCTGATAGTTCTTTATTAGTATATGGATTTTTGTACATTGATTTTTGAATCCTGTAACTTTACTGAACTTATTTATTGTTTCTAATAGTTTTTTGGTGGAGTCTTCAGGGTTTTCTATATATAGAATCCTGTCATCTGTAAAAAGTGACAGTTTTGCTTCTTCATTGCCAATTTGGGTGCTTTTCATTTCTTTTTCTTGCCCGATTGCTCTGGCTCAGACTTCCAGTACTGTGCTGAATAATAGTGGTGCAAGTGGGCATCTTTGTCTTGTTCCTGATCTTAAAGGAAAGCTTTCAGTTTTTCACCACTGAGTATGACATTAGCTGAGAGCTTATATGGCCTTTATTGTGTTAGGTACTTTCCTTCTATACCCATTTTATTGAGTGTTTTAATCATAAGTGGATGTTGTATCTTGTTAAATGCTTTTTCTGTGTCTATTGATGTAATCATGTCATTTTTATTCCTTATTTTGTTAATGTGGTATATCATAGTGATTAATTTGTGTATGTTAAACCATCATTTTGTCCCTGGAATGAATCCATTTGATTGTAATGTATTATCTTTCTAATGTATTGTATCCAGTTTAATGTCTTGTTTAGAATTTTTGCATCTATATTCATCAGAGATACTGGCCTGTCATTTTCTTTTTTTGTATCGTCCTTGCCTGGTTTTGGTATCAGGGTAATGTTGGCTTCATCGAATGAGTTAGGAAGTACTACCTCTTCTTCAATTTTTCGGAAGAGTTTGAGAAGGGTAGGCATTAAGTCTTTTTTGAACGTTGGTAGAATTCACTAGTGAAGTCGTCTGACTGGTCCTGAACTTTTGTTTTTTGTGAGTCTTTTAATGACTGTTTTAATTTCCTCACTTTTGATTAGTCTATTTTGGTTTTCTAAGTCTTCATGATTCAGTCTAGAAAAGTTATGGATTTCTAAGAAGTTGTCCATTTCTTCTAGGTTATTGACTTTGGTGGCATATGGGCTTTCATACTATTCTTTTATTATCCTTTGTATTTCTGTGGTGTCTGTTGTAACTTCTCCACTTTCATTTCTGATTTTGTTTGAGTCTTTCCTCTTTTTCCCTTTGTGACTCTAGCCAGGTTTGTCAATTTTATTTATCTTTTCAAAGAACCAGCTCTTTGTTGCATTAATATTTTTCTGTTGTATTTTTGTTCTCTATTTCATTTAATTTTGCTCTAATTTTTATAATTTCCTTCCTTCTGTTGGCTTTGGGCTTCATTTGTTGTTCTTTTTCTTATTCTTTAAGGTAAAATGTTAGATTGTTTAGAGGCTTGTCTTGTTTCTTGAGGTTGGCCTATAATACTCTAAATTTCCCTTTTAGTGCTGCTTTTGCTGCATATCAAAAATTTTATTATGTCATACTGTCATTCTCATTTGTCTCTATGTATCTTTTGATCTCTTCTTTTATTTTTTCTTTGGCTGAGTGGTTGTTCAGTCGCATGTTATTTAATCTTTGCATAGCTGTGGTTTTCCCAGCTTTCTTTATGAGGTTGATTTCCAGCTTCAAACGGTTGTGGTCAGAGAATATGCTTGGTATGATTTTAAGAAAATTTAAGAAAATTTTTTGAATCTAGTTTTGTGCCTTATCCTTGAGAATGTTCCATGTGCACTAAAGAAGAACATATATTCTGATGTTCTGGGATGAAAACTTAGTAAATATTGATTATGCCCATTTGGTCTAATGCATTATTTAAGGCTGATTTTTTTTTTATTGATTCTCTAAGTGGATGATCATCTAATTCTGTTAGTGGGATATTTAGGTCCCCTACTATAGTTGTATTTTTAAAAATATTTTACTTATTTATTTTTTAGAGAGAGGGGAAGGGAGGGAAAAAGAGAGAGAAGGAAATGTCAAATCGGGTGCCTCTTGCACATCCCCAACTGGGGACCTGGCCTGAAGCCCGGGCATGTGCCTGACTGGGAACTGAATCAGCGACCTTTCAGTTTGCAGGACGATGCTCAGCCCACTGAGCCGCACCAGTCAGAGCTATTACGGTATTTTTATCAGTTTCTCCTTTCAATTCCATTATTGATTGCTTTTTATATTTTGGTGTTTCCAGGCTGGTTGCATATTATCGTGTTATGTCTTTTTGAGGCATTGTCCCCTTTATCACTGTATAATGTCCATCATTGTCTCTTGTTACCTTTTTTATTTTCAAATTTGTTTTGTCTAACGTAAGTATGGCTACACCCAGTTTTCACTGGATGTCATTTGCTTCAAGTATTATCTTCCACCTCTCCACTTTGAGTCTATGCTTGTCTTTGTAGCTTATATAGGTTTCCTGAAGGAAGCATATGGTTGGGTCTTGTTTTTAAATCCATCCTGCTACTCTCTGCCTTTTCATTGGTGAGTTCAGTCCATTTACATTTAAGGCAACTATTGATATATGAGGACTTCTAAAGGCCAATCTCGTTTCATCTATACCCCATGTATGTCCTCTCCCACTTGCACATTATTTTGAAGTTTCAGACATCATATCTGTAAATAGTTCATCTGTAAATATTTCAATATGTTTCTTTTATCTTGTTTTGGTTTATTTTATTGATTATGCTATATTACAGGTGTCTCATTTTTTCCTCCCCTTTATCCCCTCTGCCCTGCACCCCATCCCTTCATCCCCACACCCTCTTAGTTCATGTTTATGGTTATACATATCAGTTCTTTGACCTCTCAATTTCCTATACTATTCTTAGCCTCCCCCGTCTGTTTTTTTGTCAACATTTTCCAGCTACCACTTTCCCCAGCCCCACTCCTCCCCACCTCCCACCCTCAATCATTCTCCCATTTGACTTTGTCCATGGGTCCTCTATGCACGTTCCTTGATGACCCTTCTCCTTCTTTTCCCGTTATCCCCTCCTCTCTCAGTATATTTCTTTTAAAGGCAGGGCTATTTTTTTTTAAACATAAACCACCATATCATTTACACACTTGAAAGAGTAGTAATTCCCTGTGATAACTTAAAAATGAAAAGTTCTTTTCAAAGTGAGAGGCAAACAAGCATTTATTTGAGGCCAAGAAGAGCAGCTATTCAGGAACCATTAGTTCAGGCAGAAGCCCTGATAATGTTCCCACCAGGGAACAAAGGTGAGGGGTATTTATGAGAAGAGGAAGAGGAACAATTCCATCATTAGAAGGATGACAACATAACATAGTGATTTAATTCTAAATAATGTTTTTAATTTTTAGTCCGGTAGTCACAATAACTGCTTTCTTGTTATCTTTGCAAGCAGGTTTTATTTTTTATTTTTTGGGTGGGGGAAGGCATAAGTTTGCTTAGGCCCAGTCCTAAAGTGATTTTGCCCTGTTTTAACATTCCAAGGCTTGAAGTATAAGAAGTGCAAGGCAGTTCCTCTGGCATTGCAGCTACAGCTCCATTTTAAAGTGGCTCTGTTATCAATTATCCACTCAGCGTTCATTCACGTTTCTAATTGTCTCATAAATGCCATAAACTTTTTAACAGTTTGAATCAGGAGTCAGTTAAGGTCCACAGCTGTGATTTGTTGATATGTCTTTTAAGTCTCTTTTGATCTATAGGTTTCCCTACATTTCTTTTTTTTTTCCTTGATTTTTTTTTTTGTTAAAGAACCCATTTATTTGTCCTATAGAGTTCTCCACATCTGGATTTTACTGATTGTATTTTCTGTTAATGCATTCCTCTTTCCTTTGCATGGCCTGTAAATTGAAACCTGATCTAGAAAATGGATCAGATTCAGGTTTGATTTATTATTTTGCTTTTTCTGCAAGGCTGCTTCACAAGAGACATTGTACTTGATTCCTTTTTTATGGCAGCCAAATTGTACTAGCTGGGATGGCTTTGACTGGAAACCCCAAGTTAAACTGGCTTAAGCAGTAAGAAAAGGTGCATCTACCACAACCAGAGATAGAGGGGAACACCTGAAGGACCCAGGGAGGTGATGTTACTGGACAAAAATTTTTCCATGGCTCCAGTTTCCTCCCTTCTAGACTGACGTCTCATCATTGGTCTCACTGTGTAATGCCTACATTACAGGGTTCTTATGCGGATCACAGAGACAACATCACCTCTATTATAGATGAGAATGAGAGGTGGCCAGTGACTTGCCCAAGATCCCTCAGTAAGCACCAGAACACGTGCCCCGGCTCTCTTCTTTGCCTGCTCTGCATAGCATACTTGTCTTGGCACGGATGACCTCTAATGGAGCCCTGGTAGGGGAGGGAGAAGGAAGGTACTGCCTGTTCCTCCCTGCTTGCCGCAGACCTTGAGGGAGTCATAATAAATACTATGTTTGTTTGATAAAGCACTTGGCTTTCGGTCTCAGCCAGAGGAAGAGCTAGAACAGGTGTGGCAGGATGAAGGAGGCCTGCGGCACCATTGTGGAAGGCGGGGTGGGACAGAGCCCCAGGGCCTGGCAGTGGGCTCCAGGGTGGTAGATTATCAAGAAACCCTGGAACTTTCTCACAACCCAGCCATCTCCCTCATGTTTCCAGGCATCTGGCTGGCTGAATATACCAAAACATTAACACTACTTACCTTAATTGAAGTCCTACTGTATGCCTAGCACTGTGCCAGGTGCTTTTCATGCACACGGACATGACTTCCTTTCACAAGCTGGCCTGTACTGGGTGCTGCAGTCAGAGAGAGACTCAGGACAGTGCCCCTGACCTTGGAAGATGAACTTCTTGTGGGGAAATCTGACAAGAGACAAAACAAAACCACAATATAGTGTAGTATGTGCTGTGATGGGGTGAGAATAGGCTACATGGGAACCCAGAAGATGGCTCAGCTAATCCTCAACACAGCCCAGTGCTATGATCATTCTGATTTTGTAGATGAGGAAACCGAGGTTCAGAGGGGTGAACCGCCCTGCTTTCCTGATCCATTTGGTTCTCATTTTTTTTCTGCAGGGGGTGATAAGGATAAAAATGGAGATGGAAAGAGAGTTAGGCCGTCATGAATCATCCGGTTCAAGCCCTTTACTGAAACGATGGAAAGACTGAGAGCCAGAGGGGGAAGGGAATTGTTCAGAGTCACACAGAAGGAGCAGACCTAGAAAGCAGCTAACTCCCAGTCCAGGGAGTTCTTTGACACCAAACGCCTTTCTCTTCTCCAGCTGCCTGAAGATTTCCTGCGACGCCTTCATGTGGAACCTCCTCAGCTTGTGCTGCGGATTCAGTATGCTGAAAATTCCACCAACCCTGCTTAGACCCTAACTCCAGAAGGGATAAGAGTAGGGTGAGTTAGGACAGACCCTGAAGCCAGGCAAGGATATGTGTGCCTGTTCGGGGCCTGTAGAATAGTGTAGGATGCCTCACTACCCCTCAGGAAACCCAGGCTTGGGGAGAAACCCGGGAACCAGGGGGAAGCCTGAAGCTCAGGAACCCCTCCCACCCCACCTGAGGGTAGAGGGTCGAGGGTCAGTTCTGACTCCCTTCTCTGCCACATCCCTCTGGCTTGGGGGTGCTGAGGGCGGGCCCACCGACTCTGGGCCTCAGGTTACAGCTCTGCCACAGGCAGTGATGTGTCCAGGCTGTTCTCTTGAAGCTAGTGGTAAATGAGTAACCTTGCTCCTGCCTGCAGGGCACTCTGGGACAAAAATGCCGCCCGGTACCCCTCAGGTCTGACTTGGCCCAACCTGGCTCCTTGGCCAGAGACTATGGGGATAAAGTCAGGTGCAGCCCCTTGGCTCTCTGCCCACCCCACAAATCCCATCCTGGATGGGCTCAGAGAACATTTCTCCTCTCAGTTCTCTCCTCTTCACCTATTGCTAAGCCTCCTCCTTCTCTGATCCTCCCCCCCCCTAACCCCCCACTGTGTCACCTTCCCCTCACTGAGGCCCCCCACTGAGCCCCTCTGACTTTTCTGAGCCCACATCCCCTCTGTAGTTCTCTCTAGGGCTCATCTCCATCAATTGTCCCCCTCAGCTTCATATCTAGTCCCTCTTTCCTTCCCCTCGGGCTAGAAGAGTGGTTCCCAAGGGGGAACTGGTTGGAGACAGAGTAATGACAACCCCAAGTCCTTTCCTGAATCTCACAGAGGATGACCTAGGTTACTTTTACTATTCATAGTAACCTACTTTCTCTTCCTCGGGTCATACAGGGTGACAACATGCCAGCGTTCCATAACCAGAAGAGAATTTTGGGGGAGCTAAGTGGAGTATTCTACTGAGAAATATGACTGCCACCTGGGACTTTTGCTTTAGCTTTGATCTGGGCAAAGAAGTTTGAGAGACATTAACTCTGCAGCAATTTCAAGCTTCCCCAGTCTTAAATACCTGTCCTGTGACTGTCACTCCCCCTTGACTTGCTCACTTGGCCTCGACTCTTTTTATAAGCAAACCCCTTGGATGCAGGATCTACATGTTCTATTTTTGCTTCTCTTGTCCCACTCACTTCTCTGTCTTCTGCATCTGCCCCCATGCCTCTTGCTAAGGCCACCAGTGATAACCTCGCTGTTTTTAATCTCGCAGCTACTCCTCAGGTCTCATCTTGCATGACCACTTCTGTAGCCTCGGACACCGTGGCCAATGCCCGCCTTCTAGAAACTCTTTCTCCCTTTGGTTTCTAGACTGACCTCATCCACTCCGTGGTTTCGGTTCCCTTTCGTATGGTGATAACAGCTGAGTTTACCACTCCTGAGTTCCAGAGCTCTACATGTGCCCAGTCACTTCCTGGATGTCTCCGCCTGGAGGTCCTACAGGCTTGCCAAACTCTGTACATTCTACACTGAACCGTCATTTCCCCCCAGTGATCCGGTGTCCTGTTCTGGTAAATGGCACCACCATCTAATCAATGACCTAAGGCAGAAAATTGGGGTTCTCTCCTAATTCTTTCCTCTTCCCCAGCCTACATATCCAAATGGCTCTCAAGCCCTGCTCGTCTTGCTCCCTTAGCAGCCCCATTAGGCCCTGCTCCCAGCCCTGCTGTCTCTGCTTTATTTCCAGCCCACATCATCTCATACTGGGAGGGCTACATAGCCTCTTAGATGGCCTCCCACTTTCATTGGCTTCCTTTAATCCCCAGCTCTGCAGGGGCTGCTGGAGAGGTTATTTTAGAACAAAACTCTGACAAGGTGCGTCCCTTCCATGACTCCCATAACACCAGAGTAAGGTCCAAAGTCTGTCATTCCGCCCAGGAGATTCCCCATGCCTTTGTCTTTTCCGTGCCCCTGGGCCTCATTGCCACTTCCTCTCTCACCTTGCTATCTATCCCGCCATGTGGAAGTTCTTTCCTGGCCCTGGGCACAGGCCCCTTTCCCACGGCCTGAACCTCCTGCACCTTCTCCAAGATGCCAGTGCTTCCGAATGTTGTTTATCTCCAGAATCACATTGTCACCAAAGAGTTCTGAGTCTTCCCTCTTTCCCTCCCTAGAGGATCCCAGGAAGAAAACGAGCCCCCTCTTTCATCTCTCCCCCTAGGTGAGAAGATTCTGCCCAGCATTACTTTCGGTTAAAAAAAAAAAACAACAAAACAAAACAATGGGTCTTTTTGTCCTCCTTTTCCAAATATGAAATCATAGCATTGAATGTGCTCTTTCATGCAGCACAGGGGAGACTCTGGTGTGCAGCCACGCTGCGGAAAACTGATGCTCCATGCACA
Organism: Mormoops blainvillei; assembly: GCA_004026545.1. NCBI lineage: Eukaryota > Metazoa > Chordata > Mammalia > Chiroptera > Mormoopidae > Mormoops > Mormoops blainvillei. The sequence goes on along the minus strand of PVJD01005550.1, from coordinate 34,350 downwards.
AACCTAAAAGTCACAGCATGGAGAAGAGGGTCCCTGACACCCTCCCTAGACCCCTATGGCTGTCCGTGCCACAGCACGCTGGAAGTGCCCACACCTGCCTCTATAGATTGGGCCTTAATCGGCTGAATCCCCAGTGACTAGGCCAAATGACCACCTAGCCAGCACCCAGTCAGTTTACAACCTCACTTTCTTGGTTACTGAACCTCTGTCCCTCTCTAGGTTTCATCCCCAGCAGAATCCAGCCAAAACCAACCCTTGCAGAGGGGTGGAGACCCCGCAGCGGCACTCAGGACAAGGAGGCGCTCCGGCAACTGCAAAACGAAAGACTTTTATTGAAGAATATCAAGTGGCCCTTTTCAAGGCGGTGTGTGCCTGCCCAACAAGGGCTTTGGGGCCTCGGCCCGAGGGGGCGGGCAAGTAGCCATGGCCGCCCTATCCCGCTCTCCAGAGGGGGAGGTTTCATTGTCTATGCGGGCTGGTCCCCAGGCTCCGCTGTCCGGTTCCCTGCCAGCAGAGGGGTGGCAGCTGGGGAAGGGAGCGAGGGGCTGGCCCCTCGCAGTCCAGAGAGTGGGTGTCTGACATCTGGGCTGGGCTGGTCTCCGACGCAAGGCGACCCGCTAGACTGGTGGGTGCTCCAGCGCGAGGGCTGGTGGAGCACGGCTGCCCCTCAGACGTAGTCCTTGCGGTCGTAGGCTGTACCGGTGCCTGTGCCTGGCCCGGCGGAGCGCGGCGCAGAGTAGAGTATTTTGGCGGGCACGTATTTCTTCTCCGGCGGCGGGCACGAGCAACAGAGCAACGCACCCCCTAGCAGTTGCAGCGCCGCGGCGGCCCAGCCCACATACAGGCCAGAGCCTATCTCGCGCTTCTGCGAATCCGGCACCAAGGGGTTATAGAAGTCCCGGACGATGGTGTTGGCCGACCAGGACACCGGCACGAGGGTGAGCAGGGCGGCCAGCAGAAAAAGCACGCCTGCCACGATAGTGATTTTTGCCTTGGCAGTGTCGTCCTGCACGCAGTTGGTGCACTGGGCGCCCACGAGCGCCACGAGGAGCCCAAAGGCAGCCAGCAGGATGGCGACTACGATGAGGGCACGGGCAGCCTGCAGGTCCTGCGGCAGCGCCAGCAGCGAGTCGTACACCTTGCACTGCATCTGGCCCGTGCTCTGCACCACGCAGTTCATCCACAGGCCCTCCCAGGTTATCTGTGCTGTGATGATGCTGCTGCCGATGAACGCCGTCACCCGCCACATGGGCAGTGCACAGCACACGATGGTGCCCAGCCAGCCCAGCACGGCCAGCGAGGTGCCCGCGATCTCCAGGCCCATGGACATGGCTGCCGCTCCAAAGCCGGCTCTGCCGGGCGGCTCGGGGTGCGGGGACGACGAGGGACCGCGGCCGCTGGGCCTGGGCAGGAACTGCGGCGCGCCGACTGACTGACGCCCCGACGGACGGACGGACGGGCGGGCGGATGGACGACCGCGCGCTCGCTAACGGCTCCGCTCTGCCTGCTCGCGGTGCGGCTGCGTCTGCACCTGCCTGTGGCTTTGTGGGCGGGCGGCAGCGGCAACTGAGCTGGCCCTGACTTGGGGCCGATTGGTCTTAGATCCGTGCCCAGCGCTCTGACGGGGGCGGGGGCGGGACGGGAGGGGCGGAGCCGCGTTCTCCCGGACCTGGGGACAGTGACGTGGCCCCCTCTTCCCACCTTTACAGAGCGCGGGCGGAGGAAGAGTGGCGTGCAGCTCCGGGGTTGGGGGTGGTGTGCCGAGAGGGGCGGGGCCTGGGCTTGATCCCCTGCCTCTCTCTCTCAAAGTCCTCCACTGCTCGGAAACAGCTTCCCAGGGGCTGGTCGCAGATGGAGTCAAATCTCAGTCTGTTCGGCCCGAGCTCACGCATTTTTCGACGCCTTTGACAGAGACGGCGTGGTGAAGGGGGCGCTGCCCCCAGCGCGGGATCCCCGGGGACTGGAAGGGGCAGTGTGGGCGTGACCCTGGCTGTTCCCCGGAACGAGCTGCGCACCTGCACCTCTGCCCCTCCGGCCTCTGGGCCAGCCCTCACCGCGCCGGATCCCGGCCCGATTCAGGCCCATGGGGTTGCCAGCCCTGAAGGTCTGGCCTTTGTAGCCACGGACAGCCCGGAAAGGCACCCAAAAGACGTCCCTGAGCCAATGCTGAGCTAAAATTCCCCTCCCGCCCCGCCAGAGCTTTCTCAGCTCTTTTCCCTCGCAATGACTCTGGATCCCTATAGCTGAGCTGCTCTCCCCTGCCAGAAATCCGTCCCCTTCTCCTTATTTAGTCCCCTCCCTTCACAGAGCCCTGTCTTCCCTCCCTCTGGGCTCCGGGTCATTGCTGGGATCCATTTTAATCAAATGGTGATGAAAGAGATTTGATCTGGGCAAAAGTGGGACGTCAGAGACGTTGCCTGCAATGCCCTTGCTCCTACGTCTGGGCTATCCCTCGCCCTTCTTAGAGCCCTTCAGGGTCGGCCTTGGAGGCTCTGCCTGGTCTGTCTCTCTCTAACTACCCCCCCACCCCAATATCCTCTCTTCCTCTCATTCCAGCTCTTGGGTCTCCTGGCTATTCCTCCAGTATGCCACAGGCCCCCACTTCAGGCCCCCTGTGCATGTGACAACGGGACACTTGCAGATATCCACAAGACTCACTCCTACCTTTCAGGTTTTTGTTCCCCGCAAGGCCTTCCTTCCTTGTCCACACTATTTAAAATTACTACTACCCACCCTATGGTGTTCTGTCCTCTTTTCATACTTTATGTTTTCCTTGGCATTTAATACCACCTACCATACTCTATATTTCTTTTATTTTTTATTCTCTTTCTCTCTCTGTTCCAGTATGTCAGCTCCATTGGGACAGCCAGAATGTGCCCCCAAAATGCCTAGAACAGATCTGGGTACTCAAGAGAAAGTTAGTTCCGTGAGTCAAATGAAGGAAGGGCATCACTTTCTTGTGTTCTTGCAACCTTGCCTTCCTGGGCCCTCTCACTGGCATAAATGACTGATAATGGAATACTACCGTGTTACCGGAATCAGAAGGCTTGGTAATCTAGTAAGAACCAAGCGCACTTCCAAACTACATAAGAAACCTCATTTAGCCAGACCTAGGAGTTTTTCTGGTTTTCTCTGCATATCTCAGATAACAGTCATGTAGCCTGTGTCCTTTTCAATAAGTGCATAAGCCCTGGGGTGATAGAAGTGTAAGGTAAACAGGACCAGAGGCCCAGGGAACTAGGGTCCTGCTTCTTGCAGGAGCAAAGGTCTTGGGTGGGGCCTATTGGGGCTGGGCTGGGCAGGGCTGGGAGTGCCGGACCAGAGGGCCTAGCTGGTGCTGGGTGGGGGCCGCCCTGGAGGAAGTTCTTGGAGCCTAGGTCCTTTTCAGTGGACTGCTGGCTGCTAGTTTCCTGGTTAGGGGGTGCGGCTTGGTCCCAGAAGTGAGGCAAAACCCCCAGGCAGTGTGGCTGGACTTTGTGGAGGGCTGAGGTCAGCTCCTTTTTCCAGACGGTGGGTTCCCTGCTAGCTGTGTCTGGGCGAGGTGCTGTGAGCTCTGTCACTTGCTGGCTGTGAGGCTAGAGAAAGTCAAGTGACCTCTCTTAGGGTCAGTTTCCTCTGTAAAATGAGGGAAATGATGTCTACATGACTCACCTCACAGGATTGTGATGAGAATGAAAGTGATGTAAGTGTATGGTAAACCGGAAAACAACCAAGTCAGGACATACAAGTGCGCAGGGAAATTCTGTGGAAAAAGTGTGGGGTTTAGTTGGACATACCTGAATCTGAGGCTGCCTCTACTATCACCAGTCATGTGATCTTGAGCAAGTTCTTTTCCACCTTGAGCCTTAGTCTCCTCATCTGTGCAAAAGCATATGTTCTGATTTGCTCAGGTCGGGATGGGGGGGCCTGAGTGAGGAAGACCTGCTGGGCAGGGCTGTGGGAGATGAGAACAGAAAGCTTCATGACCAGGGACCAAACTTCAGAGTCTCTGCAAATAAGACTTTGGCTCTGGGCAAAACAGCTCCAGTTAGCTTTTCGCTTAATATCTACCATGGTTCTTACAATGCAATAATAAAAAAACAGATAACCCAATTAGAAAATTGTCAAAGAATCCAAATAGACCTTGAGAATAGACAAAGGAGATATACAAATGACCGAAAAGCATATGAAAAGATGTTCGACACTGTTAGTCATCAGAGAACTGCAAAGCAAAGACGCACAGAGATGCTTCTCACTCATGGGATGAGAATCAAAAAGAGAATATGGAGAATCTGGAACCTTCCTGTAATGCTGGTGGGAATATAAAGTGTTACAGTTGCTTTTGAAAACAGTCTGTTCCTCAAAAGGTAGAGTTACCATATGACCCAGCAGTTGTGTGAAATGAAAACATGTTCACACAAAATATTTGTACAAAAATGTTCATAGAAGCATTATTCATAATAGCCAAAAAGCGGAAACATCCTAAATGTCAGTTGATGAATGGATAAACAAAAGCGACATGTATATCTATACAATGGAATATTATTTAGCCATAGAAAGGAATAAAATTCTGAAACGTAGAACAACAAGGGTGAAGCCTGAAAATATTATGGTGATGGATAACAGGTTCAAAGGATGACATATTGTGTGATTTCATTTATAGAAACTCTTCAGAGTAGGAAAATCTATAAAGATAATGTAAGACAGTAGGAAAATCTATAAAGATAATGTAAGACAGTAGGAAAATCTATAAAGCTCAGTGTTTGCCAGGGACTGGGGTGGGGCTGTTCAGAGGAAATGGGGATTGACGGCTAATGGGTACAGTGTTTCTTTTTGGGGTGATGAAAATGTCCTACAAGTGATTGTGCTGATGGTTGCCTAACTTTATGATTATACTAAAAAACTACTCAACGGTACAATTTAAACTGGTGAGTCAGATGATATGTAAGTTATATCTCTATAAAGCTTTTTAAAAAATTATTTATTTATTTATTCTTAGAGAGAAGGAAAAGGAGGGAGAAAAAGAGGGAGAGAAACATCAGTGTGGTTGCCTCTTGTGTGCCCCCTGCTGGGGACCTGGCCCGCAACCCAGGAGTGTAACCTGAGTGGGAATCAAACCGGTGACCTTTTAGCTCTCAGGTCAGCACTCAATCCACTGAGCCACACCAGCCAGGGCCTCTTGCTGCTTTTAAGATATTTTTTTCCCCCTCAGCCTTTTGTTTTTAGAAGTCTGTTCATGATATTTGGTGTGCGTTTCTTTGGGTTTAATCAGTTGAGATTTGCTTAGCTTCCTCAGTCTGTAGGTTTATGTCTCTTACCAAATTTGGGAAGTTTTCAGCTATCATTTCTTCAAGTATTTTTTTAGCTCTGCCCTCTTTATCTTCTCTTTCTGAGACTCTGATGACGCAAATGTTAGATGTTTGTTATAGTCTCGCAGTTATCTGAGGCTCTGTTCATTTTTTTCCGGTCTGTTTTCTCTCTGTTGTTCAGATTGGGTAATAGCTATTGTTCTATCCTCTGGCTCACTCACTCTTTCCCTCGTGTCCTCCCTCTGCTCTTGAGTCCATCTGCTGAGTTTTTTTCAGTTATTATATTTTTTCATTTCTAAATTTTCCATTGGTTCTTTTTTATATCTTTTTTTTTTGCTGAACTTTTCTGTTTTTTATTTGTTTCAAGTGTATTCATAATTATTCCTGTAATCAATCATTTTTTATCATGGTTGGTTTAAAATTATCTTTGCTAAACAATTATATCTCTGCCATCATGATATTGGCATCTATTTTCATTCAGTTTGAGATCTTCCTGGACTTAGTATGATGAATGATTTTCAATCGAATCCTGGGCATTAAAAAAAAAAAGTTTTATTTATTTATTTATTTTTAGGCATAGAGGAAGGGAGGGAGAAAGAGGGGGAGAGAAACATTGATGTGTGGTTGCCTCTCATGTGCCCCACACCAGGGACCTGGTTCCCAACCCAGGCACGTGCCCTGACTGGGAATGGAACTGGCAACCCTTTGGTTCGCAGGCCGGTGCTCAAACCACTGAGCAGCACCAGCCAGGGCCAAATCCTGGGCATTTTTGTATTTTGTTCCAAGAGTCTAGATCTTATTTAAACCTTGTATTATTTTGACACTACAGGAGAAGGACGAGGGGCTTCCTTATATTGCCAGGTAGAGGTAGAGGTCCAGGTTCTCCGTTTGGTCTTGATTGACACCTGGGGCAAGGGAGGAAGGTGGTTCCTTGTTATTGCTGAATAGGGGTGCGAGTTCCAGCTCCCCAGGTGGTTTCCACTGGCTGCACGGTTGGGGTGGCTTCTGACACCAGCCTGGCTGGGAGTGGGTGTGGTGCCTTTTTACTACCCGGTGGGTGTAGGCTATACTTCCCACGTGCTCTCCACTGACACTGTGGGGGCGGGGGTTGTTGGTGTGCTTTGTTACAACACCTTGAGGGTGGAAGTCTAGGCTCCCAACCTGGCCTTTGTAGTGTGGGTAGGGTGGGGCTACAGCTTTATCTCTGGTGTTTGGCTAGAGTAGAGTGGTTTTTGTCTAAAAGTTTTCTGTCTCTCTAGGCTGCCCTTTTTTAGTTCTTTTACTAGAGAAAGCAAGGTTTTGTTGGGGCTCTTTTAGTTTCTGTGTCTCTCAGTTGCCTGCTTCTTCAGTTCCGTGTTTGGGAGGCATGAAGGAAAAAGCAAACCCAGGCCACTCACCATGTGCCATGAGGAGCCTGAAGGTGGCTAGTGGAATAGTGACAACAATGAGGGTGTCACTCGTCCTCGGTCTAGAGGTCCCTAGCTGGTCTGCCTTCTCTCCTCTTTCAATCTTCTCTTGTTTGTTTTATCTCTAAAGTCCAGGGGTTTTTGTTGTAGTTGGCAGAAGGAATAGGGAAACATGTCTACTCCATTTTCTCAGAAGAGGAAATCCCCTATTGATTGCCTTTCACTTGGCTCCTTGTATGAATTTTTGTTTCCTATTTGGCCCGTGTAAATGCTCGAGTTTGAGACCCCTGGCTTAGCCTTTGTGGCTCAATATTTTGGTCCCGGGTTCCCTACTACAAACAAAACGAACCACAAGAAAAGAAAGAAACTCAAGGGAACCTCAGTTGGAATTGGCTGGGGCTGGGGGACTGCAGGAGGGGGAGGAATGTGAGACCTCCGTCCCCACCTCGGGCCTTGTGTCCCCACTTCTCTAAGCCTCCTTCCCAGGGAATGGAGGAGAGTAGACTCTGTTGACTTCTAAGTTTATTTAAACTTCGGAGACCTTATCATATCTTCATCCAAATAGCATGAAGTTAAACAAAGCAGCTTTTGAAGCCCAAGGAGAAAGAAGTTGATTTAAGATAGGGCTCTATCAGAGGTTACTCAACCCTTAGTGCCTCCTGCCTTATCACCGAGGGAGGCCACGTTCCCCTGTTAGGCATTCCCGTGGCATTGTGTGCCCTGACTCTGAGCTCCAACTCAAAGGGTCATCTTGCTGCTGGAGGGGCTCACATAGCTTTGTGGCCTATATATACTCTTGTGCGTGCTTCCCTCACCGCCAGCCCAGTGCCTGCTCCATGGGCTTGTGACCACAGTGGCCACTATGGCAGGAAAAGAGGCCATGCAAGGTTTTCCCTCACCAAGGCTGACCAGAGTACTCACTGGCAGCAGAATAGCACCAACCCTGAATCCAGTAGGGCGTCTTTCTCCCTTAGCGACCAGCCAGGCTAAGGTGACCCCCTCCAGACTCTTCTGTTTTGATGTTATCTGCAATCTATCCATACCTCGAAAGGTGCTGTTTTGGGATTTGAGTAGAGTTTACCTGCTTCTGCTAGTACCACTATTCCCGAACTTGCTATAGCCTGGTGTGCTCTTCCGGTGGAGGCTGCAATATTGTTTCTGATCTAGAAGCTGCCTTACAGCAAGAGAAGCATGGGGAGATGTCCTGCTTTTACCGTGAACCCCACCATCTGGCCTTGCAGAACGATGAAAGGCCCTTTTGAAGACAGTCCCGACTCCCCCTGAGAGACAACTGTGTGGGAGGCTGCTGTCTTGCGGACGCTCTTACCTCTTGTGCTGTTTTTCCTGTAGGCAGAGCCCATGTGCATTCACAGACTTCCTCCTCCCCAGTCTGCTAATGAGGGTTCAATAATTATACCCCATTTCCCTCCTACCCCGTCTCACTTATCAGAAGGAGGAAGAATTGCTTGCTGGGGGAAAGACTATGCAAATATACACAATGAAGCGTTGAGATGGGCAGGAAAGGAACAGAGCTCTATACACAGGGATAGCAGAGGGATTTTGTGGAGAAGATCTGCTTAGCACCAGTTGTGGGATATGAAGTGAGAGGAGAGGAAAGGAGGCTCTCATTTGTGTCTCAGTAGACCACATATTTTGATACCTTTGACATTTTTCAAAAGACAAGTGTGGGGTGGGGGTGGGTTCCTCTGCATTTCTAGATCATGCTCTGTGGAATATGACTGGGCTGCATTAGGTCTCTGGGATCTTCGTGTTATCTGTGAATCCAGAAACTGGTAAACATTCACAGAAGACACTCCCCCCATGCCCGAACCCCAGCGGCAGGACCACCAAGGGGTGGGAGGCCCAGGAATGAAGGCAGAGTCATCTGTGTGGGAGGAGAGTGCTGGCCGAGCTGAGGGGCTACCAACGTGAAGTGTGGAGTGAAGGAGGGAAGGCATAAGCTGGGGTCAGCGTAGAAACCAACATGGCAGCCCACCTTCTTGCTGCTAGACTGTAAAATTGCCCTGTTCCCTTTGAACATACTTTTAAAATTATGAGATACTTCAAACATACAGGAAAGTACAGAGAATGATATAAGAAAAACCCATGGGACCCTGCCACTCAGATTTAACAAGTCTTAACATTTTGCTGAGGGCTCTCTGTAGCTCTTCCCTGTCCCTTGTTTTCCTCCAGGTAACGCTGTCCTGAAGTTGATGCATCGTCTCCCTGCTCAGGCTTTTATCATTTTGCTACTTAGGTATTTATCCATTCACAATATACAGAACTATCTTGTGCATCAAACATTTTTACATAGGTGGTCTTACATTGTACACATTTGGTAATTTGCTTTTTTTTTATTGACTTTATGTTTTCAAAGTTTATCCATGTTTAGACAAGAAGCTCTAGTTCATGTATTGTACCTGCTGTGAAGTATCCCCTTGTGTGAGTGGCCACAGCTCATATCCGTCCTCTTAATGCACATATGGATTGTTTTCAACAGTTTTGCTCTTACGGATGAGACGTGACACATGTCTTTGTAAGCACCTCCAGGTGCATATGCGTGAGAGTTTCTCTAGAAATGGAATTGCTGGATCACAGGGTATACACACCTTACCAGGTATTGCCAAACGTTCTGTAAAATTGTACTGGTCGGCACCTCCTCCGGCGTGTTGGAGAGCTCATGCTGCTATACATTTCTGCCAACACTTGGTAGCACCAGACTTTTTATTGTTTTTGTCATTTTGTGCATATCAAATGGCATCTCAGTATTGTTTCAATTTGCATTTCTCTGATTATTAATGACATTGCGCATCTTTTCATTTGTTTATTGTTTATTTCAATGTTCTTTTCATCAGCTTCTTCTTGATGGCATTTGCATAGTTTTCTATTGGGATGTTTGTCCTTTTGTTGTTGATTTAAGGACTTTCTTTATATGTTCTGAGTATCAATCATTTGTTGGTTACGTGGGTGGCAAATATCTTCTCCAAGACTATGGCTTATGTCTTACCATTGTTATGCTGTCTTTTGCTATGCAGTTTCTTCTTTTGAGGCATAAAATACATTCAGCATGGTCCTTAAAATGCACAGATCTTAAACGTACAGTATAATGAACATTTTACATTTGCACGCACCATAAGACCACCACCAAAATCAAGAGATAGAGCATTCCCATAACCCCAGAAGCTCTTCTGGTGTCGTTTTCCCATCCTTCTCCCCAGAGGCAGCCACTTTCTAACTCCTGTCACCATTGATGACTTTTGCTTGGTTTTGGCCTTCATATAAATGGCATCGCAATGTGTATTCATCCCCATCTGGCTTTCAAAAAAATGATTTTTGGCATCTGGCTTCTTAAACTCGATATATTGTGTGAGGTCTTTTCATGTTCTTGCATGTGTCATCAGTTTAATTTTCTTTAAAAATATACTTTATTTCATTTTTCCTTTTTTATTAAATTTATTGGGGTGTCATCGGTTAATAAAATTATGTAGGTTTCAGGTGTACAATTCCATAATTCAATATGGAATTAATTAATTATTTCATAATTCATCCTCTATGTATTGTATTATCTGTTCACTGCCCCAAATAGTTTATTCTTTTTTCATTGCCATGTAATATTCCATTGTGTGAATATGCCATAATTCATAGTCATTCTTCTCTTGATAAGCACTTGAATTATTTCCAGTTGTTTTACTATTACAAATAATATGCAACTGTCTTGTCCTCCAGGTACACATGCCTGAGATTTTCTCTAGAAGTGGGAATGCTGGGCCATAGGATATACACATCAGCCATTTACCAGGTATTGCCAAAAGATCCTCAAAATTATTGTACCAGCTGACACCCCCTCCAACATGTCAGAGAGTTTCTGTTGCTACACATCCCTGCTAACATTTGGGAGTGTCAGACTTTTTACTTCTGTTCTTCAGTGGATGTAAAATGGTAACTCGTCATTAATTTGCATTTCTCTGATTGCTGGTGAGATTGAACATCTTTCATGCATTTATTGGTCATTCCAGTTTCTTCTTCTATAGGAGCCAATTCATAGCCTGGGTCTACCTTTTTATTAAGTTGTCTTTTTCTTACAGATTTGTAGCTGTTGTTTATATATTCCGATTACTGATCATTTTTTGGCTACGTGGGTTGCATATAGCTTATTTTAAAACTTTTTTTATCTTTTCTCAAGCTAATTGTTAATGTATCCAAATTTATTTTTTCCCTTTTTCATGAATCTTTTGTATCTTATTTAAGAAATGCTTTCCTAGCCCCCCAAAACAGAGATATTCTCCTCTGTTTTCTTCTAAAAGTTTGATAGTTTTTAAATTTAGATGTTTGGTTTATTTCTAGTATATATATTAGAATTTTTAAATATTTCATATATATGTAAATATACTCTGTAGGTTCCCAAACTGTCTCCATTTGTGTCTTTCTGGAATTTAGTGATAAACTCTTGTTTTGCTCCAGGAGAAACTTCAGTATGCTTTCTATTCACACCAATGCCCATACCTTTTATCCATTTATTTATTTTGCTTCAGTTAAACATTGTCAATTATTGTTGCTTTCAATAAAAATAATCCTATCTAGCCCTGGCTGGTGTGGGTCAGTGGACTGAGTGCCAGCCTGCGAGCCAAAATGTCACAGGTTCTATTCCTGGTCAGGGCACATACCTGGGTTGTGGGCTGGGTGCCCAGTTGGGGGCATGCAGGAGGCAACCAATCAGTGTATCTCTCACACATCCATGTTTCTCTCCCTCTCCATCTCTCTCCCTTCTCATCCCTCTAAAATGGATAAATAAAATCTTTTTAAAAAAAATCCTATCCAGCACAACTGCTCTCTTCAACATGGAGGCCTCGGTCTGATTGGAGAGACAAGGCCTTGCCTTTGGGGAGACCTTTCTGAGAGGACTCAGACCCTGCCCTGGGAAGCTTCAGTGTGGGGTGGAAAAGTGTGGAGGAATCACACATACCAAAAACTGCCGAACAAGTCAGCAGATGCCACATGCCGCGAGCTTTGGCCCTGTATGCTAGTGCTGCGCTGCCCTGACAGAAATGTGGAGTCCAAGGACTTCTTGAAGAAGTGACTTTGCAACCAGCTTGTTGTTCCACAGACACCTGCCCGGGACATCAAGCTTTATGTGTGTTCTCTGAGACCCAGCCTACAGTAGGGAGAACACAGGGAGCAGGAGGCAGTGAAGGCAGGAAGGGGCGCCTCAGGTTCTTGTGGTGATAAAATGCCTGACCCTAGGCTAAAACCCAATTCGTGCTTTCCTTCCTCCTCAGTGAGCCTGCTGGGCTATGCCCCCACCCCAGTTTAGCATCCCGTCCACCTCTGCTGCCTGTCTCTTTCCCTCTCTTTCCCCAAGGACCCTCTTAAACTGGGCAACTGAGAAATGAAACTGGTGCTGGAGCCAGTGAGAGTGTGGGTGGGACCACACCTGGGTCTCTCTGTGCTTGTGAGCAGGTCTTTATGTTCACTGGGTGGTAGGCTTTGTTGTGGGCCCGTTGGTGGACCATCTTCTGAGATCTGAGCTGAGGGGACGATGTGCGGGCACCTGCAAGTGTCTGTGTGTGGTGGGTTTTTATTTTGGGGTGAGGGTGGTTGTGTTTGGATTTAATGAGCAGGTGTGTGTTTGTGTGGGTTTGTGCTTCTGTGAGAGGGTGTGCGTTTCTCGTTTCTCGTCCAGGTGTCCACAGTTCCGGGCGTGGCCTGACCCTCCCTGTGGGTGACGATGGGAGTTGTAAGGTGAGATTGGCCAGGGCAGGGTGGAGCTGTTGTCTCTGGGACTGGCCTGGTTGGCTGCTTTTGGGTAATTCCCAGGCTCAGAGGTGTCATGAAGACTAGAAGAGAGGAATGAGTCACTCCTTCCTCCCGACTAGCCTTGTAGAAACGTCTTCCCTGTCCCCAGGGCCAGGTTTCACCAAAAGCCATAAAGAGGCCCTGCCCAATCCTTTTCCGTTTTCAGGCAGGTCTGCTGAAACTGAGCCTGGGGGCTGCTCAGATGGGCCCAAGTCTCCACTGAAGCTAGGTAGTCTGAAATCGCCCCCATAGGACTTTGCCCACCCAAGGGTCCTGAGTCCCCCTGCCCACGCCGAGCACCTCCCTCCCTGAGTCACCCCCTTCCCAGACTCCCTTCCTCTCCTCATGTCCTCACTCCCCTCATTGAAGCCCCTCCCTTCACTGAACCTCCCTCTTTGAGTCTCTTTCCCCTCTCTGAGCGTTGTCCCTTCACTGAGCTCTCTCCCCTGCCCTGGACCACCACCTAGGGGCCATGGGAGGGTGTGGGTGGGATGAGAAGCAGGAGCTTGCTGAGGGACCTGGTGCTGAGAGAGGGGAAGGGGCTCAGGGTGGGGTCCGGGAGATGGTCCGCTTCTCTTTGGCCCAGTTGGCTCTTCGTTCCATTATGAATGCGTGGGCCGGTTTTCACCATCTTCCCAGGCCTGTATCGGCCTGGCTGTGATTGAGAGGGACGCTGGGGAGGAGAAAGAGTAGAAAGATGCAATTCCGGAATTGCCACTATCCCAGGAGTTCCCAAACAGCTCCTGCCTCTCCTCTTCCCCGTCCTTCTCCTCACAGGAGCACGTACTCATCCACCTGCCCCCTCTGTGGAGGGCCTGGAAAAAGTCCTGTCCTTTCTTCTAGGCTCTCAGCCCATGGTCTCGGCCCCTGTAGCTCAGCCCTTCCAACAGATCCGTGACTGCCACCAGGGCTTTTCTCCAGGAGACTTGTCCTGAGGGCTGCGGTGGCTGCAGCGGCACTGGCCTCCACCAGGGAGCGCTCCCGGGCTCCTGGGGCACCCTGAACAGTGCGGGCTACTCCCTTGCTGTAAACCTCACAGTCCTGCCTTGGATGCCCACTTCCTCGGCCTCTGACTCGGGACCTCAGCCAAACTTGTTGTGCCCTCTGCAAGCCCCCGAGGGAGCCCGCCGCAGGCCTGCCCAGCCGGGCCCCCGCTGGGGACGATGAGCCTCAGCTATTCACATGGCACTGGTCAGCTTTTATTTTTCATCGTGATGGAAAATCTGTAAATCCCACCTATGGATCACCATTTGCACTGAACTCCCTCGCTTTACTGTGAACTCCAGTTGGGGGATACTTTTGGCGGTCCCACCGCATTTCTGCCTGTCAGGAATAGGAGTGATTTTCAAAATTCCAGTGAATGGACCGGGCACACCTGGGGGGCTGCAGTTCCCAGCAGCAACATGAGAGGGCAACTCCCGAGAAGCCCCCGAGGTCAGGCTGGCCCAGCCTTGTCCAGGAGATGGACACCCAGCATTTGTCCCCTGGGGTGTTGTGCCACTGCCAGAGGCTCTGTCTCCTTGCAAGGTGTCCCAGCTCTTTCTGGACAGGGGGTTATGGTTGGGGCTGGGAGTAGGGGAACTCTGAATTTCCACTACTCCACTCTGTTCCCACATCCTTCACCCCAGCCCCGCACCGTTTCAGGCAGCTACTATTGCTTCTTGCGGGACCAGCAGCCCTTGAGCACAGGACCTGTGGTGATGTGCATTTCTCCCCAGCTCCAGTGAATTCGGGGCTCAGTAATGTCTTGGAAACAAACTTGAATAGACTTGATGCTTACTATGGTAGTTACACACACAGGTTTTTGTTTCGGACAGTTCTGGGTTCAAATCCTACCTCCACTAGCTGTATGACCTTTGGGAAGCACTTAAATGCTCCAAGCTTTAATCTTAGTGGGGTGGGCTGATATTATCAATCATGGTGTCCCAAGGGTTAACAGAAGTTGTGTGGTGTCTGCCTGGCACCGAACAGGCATTTGAGAATTGCTAAATATTATTATTTTTAAAGCAGCTTTATTGAGATATAGTTCACATGCTATACCATTCGGCCACTTAACATGTGTAATTCAATGGCTTTTAGTACATTCACAGAGTTATACTACCATCACCACAGTCAGTGGTAGAACATTTTCATGTTCCCCTCCAGCCCTAAGCCACTAATCTTTCTGTCTCTATGGATTTGCCTATTTTAGACATTTCACGGAAGCAAAATCATACAATGTGTGGACTTTTGTGTCCGTTTTCGTCCACTTAGCACAATGATTTTAAGGTTCGCCCATGTTGTAGCGTGTACCAATGCTTCATTTTTTTTTTTATGGCTGAAAAATAATTCCTCTGTGTGGATACAGCACATTTTGTTGATCCATTCATTCACTGATGGCCACATGGGTTGCTTCCACATTTTGGCTATTCTACTCATGCTGCTATAAACATTCAGGTAGTTATTATTATTGTTACTGGCCTTGTACGCCAGAGCACACAGAAGGGACAGAGTCCGGAGGGTCATTTTGTACCAGACTCATCCCAAAGAGAGGCCTAGACAGTAGAGTTAGGCGGGGACGGGGGAGCCACTTCCTCACCAGCAGGGAAGCCCAAGGTACACAGTGCTGGGTAAGATGCTGGGGAGAGACCAGGGCATCAGTGATCAAGAGGTTGGGGACACAGGAACCAGGAGAACCCTTGTATGTGTGCTTGTAGGGAGGGGACAGGCAATATCCGTGTGATCTAGCCTTTGGCTGGCTCTGGGACCCTGGCAGGGATGGGCTGGCTTGCAAGGAGGTGGAATGGGTTGGACGAGGGAGCCAGGCCTCAGGGGCCCCTTCCCCGCCCCGCAGACTGCCCATGGGCTGCCGCTATCCCCACACAGGCTCAGCGGCACCTCAGCTCCTCACCCTGGCTTGCCAAGCCCTGAAGATTCAGGCCTCCCCTCCCGTCACCTCTCACCTTGCCCAGGTTCCCCTCTCTCCTCTCCCCCTACCTTTCAGGTACTCTGGTCCTACACCACCTCTCCCATGCCTCATCTGCTCTGCACATGCCGCTTCCCCCACACACTTGGCCTGACTGGTTCCTTCTTAATTTTTCTCTCAACTTCTTACTTTGAAAAATTTTTAAGCCTACAAACAAGTTACAAGAATAATGCAAGGAACATTCATATATCCTTCACCCAGTTTCACCAATAGTTAACATTTTGCCACATTTGCACATCCTCTGTCCCCTCCCTACACACATGCTTTTTTTCCTGAACCATTTGAGAGTTATGTGAATCCACTGTGACGGTTGACTGCTCAGTACTTCAGCACGCATCTCCTAAGAGCAGGACAGTTCCCATCAGAGGTTCTGGAACAAGAGCAGGGCTGAGTACTGAGTCCTGCCTGCTATAACCTCAATGCCCCTTCACTGCCCAAGCGTGAACCACGAAGGCTCCCTGGAGGTTCAGCTTCCTTCCTAGCTTCCTTCCTTCCTTCCTTCCTTCCTTCCTTCCTTCCTTCCTTCCTTTTTCTTCTTTCCCACTTTTTAAAAATAGATTTTATTTTTTAGAACAGATTTAATTTACAGAAAAATTGAGACCATAGTATAGAGAGTTCTCATATAACCCCCACAGCCGGTTTTCCTATTATTAGCATCTTATATTAGTATGGCACATTTGCTTCAGTTAATGAGTCAATATTGATACATTATTACTAACTGAAATCTATACTTTATATTGATTTTGTTTTTACCTGATAATCTTTCTCTGCCCCAGGACCCCACAAGGGTGCCGTGGTACATTCAGCTGTTAGGTCTCCTTGGGCCCCTCTTGGCTGCCGCAGTTCCTCAGACTTCCCTTATTGTTGATGACCTGGACAGTTTCGAGGTGTCCTGGTCAGGTATATTATAGGATGTTCCTCTACTGGGATTTGTCTGGTGTTTTTCTCATGATTACACTGGGATTATGGGTTTTGGGGAAGAAGACCACAGAGATAAAGTGCCATTTTTTTTTTACACATTACATCAAGGGTACACTATCGCCATGACTCATCAACCCCATCAACAAAGCTGTTGATGTTAACCTTGATCTCCTGGTTGAGGCAGTGTTTGTCAGGTTTCTGCACCGTAACGTTGTTCTCTGCTTCCTTTTTTCCATCTTGTCCTCTTTGGAAGGAAGACACTATGCAGCCCACACTTAAGGAGGAGGCGTTCTGCACCCCCTCCATGAGGGTTCAGTATCTACATACATTTTTTGGAACTTTTCTGTATGGGAGACTTGTCTCTTCATTTATTTATTTATTCAATCATTTATTTATAACAATATCTGGCTTCTTTTTTTTTTACTCTTGTCCAGTAATAATGATAATTCAGTAGCTTGCCATTGATTCATATTCTGACACACACAGGCTTTTCGTGGGGAAGTCAGAGAAGGGACAGAAAAAATTGCTGTCTCTGCCCGCAAGGAACTCCCAGCCGAGCTGGAGTTCAGGTTGGGGGAAGTGGAAGCTACATCCACACACAATGTGGCAAGTACTCTGATTGGGATGATCACAAACACCTGGGGGAGCCCGGAGACAGTCCCTGAACAGCCCTGGAGCTGGGACTTGAAGGATGGGACAGGGTTTGCCAAAATGATGAGTGGGCACCTCAGGCAAAGGCCTCAGCATGGGCAAAGGCTAGTGGGCCTGAGGGGGACACTGCGTACTCAAAGCTTGGTGAGGGATAAATGGCTGGTGGGCGTGGTGGCCACAAAGGACGTCAGGATGTCAGGATATCAAGCAGGAGAGGAAGGCTGGGCCAGACTATGGCAGACTTTAGTATTCACTCCTGGGTAAGACTTCATCTTGCTCACTCAGGGAGTGCCAGGAAGACTTCTGAGGGTGAGTGGGGAGGGTGAGTGTGTGTTGAAAGGTCACTGTGGCATTATTCACAGGAACAAAAGGTGAGACCTTTTAGTTGATGGCTGTATGGCTCCTGGCCAATGATTTCTGATTCCTCAGTGTAGCTGGGGGGCCACCGAGCCCCAGGCCCCGAAGGGGTCACATAGGCTGGAGCCTGGGGGTTTCCATGGTGCCTAGGGCTTGGCAATGGCTGAACAAGGAGGACCTTCTGATGTCCTGGGACCTGGAATATTCCTGGTCAGAGAAGGCGCTTCAGGAGGGACTGAGGTTGAGAGTCCTGCCGGCCGGCTGAGATGGCAAAGAACTGTAATAGAGTTGGTTGAAAAAAAAAAAAAAGAGAAGCATGGGTGGCCATCTGTGGATAATGGATAAAAAAGATGTGGTATGTATACAATGGAACACTACTCAGCAATAAAGAATGAAATCTTGCCATCTGCAACAACATGGATGAACCTCAATGGTTTTAAGCTAACTGAAGTAAGTCAGACAGAGAAAGACAAATACCATATGATTTCACTTACATGTGGAATCTAAAAAACAAAACAACTAAATAGACAAAACAAAACAGAAATGGACGCACAGATACAGAGAACAAGCTGATAGTTGCTAGAAGGGGTGTGCGTGGCGGGGAGGGGTTGGTTGAAAAATGTAAAAGGGAGAAGGGGACAAAACTCCCAGTTACGGCCCCGGCTCGCGTGGCCCAGTGGGCTGAGCGTCGGCCTTCAAACCAAAAGGTCACGGATTGATTCCTGGTCAGGGCACATGCCTGGGGTGCCAGCCACGTCCCGAGGTGGGGGCGTGCAAGAGGCAACCAGTCAATGTTTTTCTTCCTCTCTTTCTCCCTCCCTACCCCTCTCTCTAGAAATAAATAAATAAAAACTTAAAAAAAAAACCTTTGAGTTATAAAATAAGTAAGTCACGGGGATGTAGTGTACAGCGCAGGGAATAAGTCAACAAGATCGTAATAACCTTGTGTGATGACAGATGGTTACTAGACTTACCATGGTGATCACACTGTAAGGCATATCAATGTTCGATCTCTATGGGATACACCTGAAACTGATATCATACTGTATGCCGACTATGTTTTAATTAAAAAAAAAGAAACATGAGACCCTTGTTGCACACTCAGGTGTGGCGTGGGAGCTTTATATGGCCTATAGGTGGGAGGCCTGGCCTGGGTGAACTGTGGGGGTGGACAGCTATGGAGTGATGCTGAGGTTCAGGGACACCGAGCCAGTGGTGGCCGGCCAGCCCCTGGGCATCTTCAGCTCCCCCCCGCCCGACTGGAGAGAAGCAGGGAGTGTGCGAAGTGAGCGGGGGAGCAAGGGCAAAACTGAGTGCCGGGGTGAGTTCTCAGGCACCTGTCACAAGCTTAAACATGTCGGTGGAGCCCTGCTATAAAAAGAACATAAATAAAAAAAGAACAAAAATTTAAAAAGTTCAAATCTAACCACAAGCGTGGCAGCTCCCGGCTTGGCCTCGCCTTCTGCTCGCCAGCTGATGGCGCAGGTCGGGGCGGGCTGTGCCCTTCCTTGGGGCTCGTCTGATCCAGAGCTGGGAGCCAGCAGGGAGGGAGGGCTGCTGGCCAGGCTGGGCTGGTGGGCTCCTCTGGCAGTAAGGCAAAGGTCTGGTGGCTGGACTTCTGGGACCCAAGAAGGCAAGGGGTCAGGATCTGTGTGTGTCAGGAATGAATGTGGGTGGTGTCCCCACATCCATGCCAGGAGGCATGCAGCCAGAGACAGGTTGGAGGCCCCAAGGCCAGGCCTGGGGGCCTCTGCACTGGGAGGGGAGGGGTAATGTAACCTCTGAGTCACACCAGGCCACAGATGATCCCTAGACTTCTGGGTTTTGTCCCTGGTTTGTCACCACTGACTCACTGGCTGCCTGCCTGGGAGTCCCCTGATCAGCCTGCCGGTTTCTCTCGCCCTCTCAGTGTGTCTCAGAAGCAAAAGACAGCTTCTCTGTACACTGTCGTCATCAGGTGCATGCCCCACCCAGGCCTCTTACAGGAGAAGGGTGCTGGGTTCCAGGATCCTCCGAGGCTATCACCAGAAGGGTAAAGAGGAAGCAGGCTGGGATGACCCCACCCCCCACCCTGGCTCTGCCCACTAGAGACCAGGCCTGTTCCGGCTCTGGGGCCAGCGAGCTGCTCTGGGGGTCTGGGAGGGTCCTGGCTCAAGATGTGCCCTCAGTGAAGCCCTCGCTCTTCCGTTCTGAGGTTCCATTGTCCAACCCGAAGCAGAGCAGCCTTCCTGACTCTTTCCCAACAATCAGCCTGCCACACTGGTGCAGGTACCTCCCCACAAGTCACAGCTGGCCAAGCCCGTCCTTGCTCAAAGCCTCTCCATGGCTCCCCTGTGTCCCTGAGCTCCCTTTGTCACTGACGGCCCTTCCTGACGTGCCCAACTTGCTTTCCAGTCCAGCTCCATCACCTGCCCAGCTCGACCCCTCAGAGACCGTGTCTGTGCCCCTCGCCACCCTTTGGAGAAGTCTCTCTTCATAAGCTTCTAAGCGTTTACCTACATTTTAGTTCTCCTTTCCAACTGCCACTTCCTCCGGGAAGCTTGCCCTGGGCCTCAGGTGGGGTTGACTGTTCCCTCTCCAGAGTGCACTCAGAGCCGGCTTCTCTGGTGTCAGGAATTGTCTGTTTAGACGGTGAGTGGGGGGGCTAGAGGGCAGACGCCAGCCCAATTCCCTGTTGAGCGCCATGCCTTTGTGAAAGAAAAAAGGAAGAAAAAGCCCTGGCTGGTGTGGCCCAGTGGATTGAGCGCCGGCCTGTGAACCAAAGGGTCACTGGTTTGATTCCCGGCCAGGGCACATGCCAGGGTTGCAGGCCAGGTCCCCCGTAGGGGGCACATGAGAGGCAGCCACACATCGGTGTTTCTCTCCCTCTCTTCCTCCTTCTCTTTTCCTCTGTCTAAAAATAAATAAATAAATAAATAAATAACCTTAAAAAAAAAAAAGAAAAAGAAAAAAAGAAGAAACAAATGAAGACTGAAGAACGACGAGTGTGTGTAGAGGACAAGCCCCAGAGTCAGGCAAGGCGGAGTGTGAGTCCCGGTCTTGTCATTATTCTGGTGGCCCTGGAAGGTCACATCAGCGATCAGAGCCTTAGTTTCCTCACCTCTAAAACAGGAATGATAATGCCCTGCATGGTTTTGTAGGAAGATAAAATGATTTTTTTTAAATACGAAGGCACCTAGCCAAGTGCCCGCCCCATAGCAGGTGCTCAGAGGATGTGTGCAGAGAGCGGATGAGGGGAGGCTTCCCCAGCTGAGGAGGGGTGGGCTGGGCAGAACGGACTACACCATCAGATTGGGAGGTCCCGGGGATGCCCTGGCCTTCAGGACCTCTCCTCCACAGCCTCTGGGAAACTGAAGACACAACCTTCAGGGAAGAGGTCTGTCTTAAAGTGAGGTAGGGGGAGCAGAGGGTGGGGTGGGTGGGAAGGAGTTCTCACGTCTGGGGGCTGGGATGGAACTCTCTGAGAAGCAGGGAAGGGGCCTGGGAAGGGCTGGATAGCTGGGTGGGATGGTGAGGCAAGCTAAGGTCATGAATGAACATGGGGTTTTTGAAACCACCAGACAGAAGCTGGAATTGGATGCACCAATTTAAAAACTCACTCCCATCCTCTCTTTAAGTCTCCTCCCCTTTCCCCAACCTGAGGCCCTCTCTCTAAGCCCATTCACTGAGCTCCCAGCCCCTCAATCAGCCACTCCTTCTCTCTGAACCCATCTCCTGTCTCTCTGCCCTGTTCTCAGAGGTGCCCTTTCTTCATGCGCTGTGGAACTCCAGCCAGTAGGCAGCAATGTGGCCTTGCTTCTCTCCTTTGAAGGTTCCCCAGCCATGGCCACCCTCACCCCCACCTTCTCTTTCAGCCCACGTGGGGCCCAGCCTGGGGGTAGCACCGGCTCATCCAGTCTGGCCAGCTGGGCAGCCAGGCCTCCTGTGCAATCAGGTGTTATTAGCCTGTCCAGGGCCAAGTGAGAGAAAGGCTACTGGGGCCGGCTGCTGGGCTGAAGCCCCAGGAGCCACCTGCTTAGCCTAGGGCCAGACCTCCCCTTCTGAGTCCAAGGCCCATGGCTTTCGAGAGCCTGTGCCGGGTCCGCTGAACCCCCTGTTGGGGCAGCCAGGGGAATCTCAGTGGGCCCAGCTCCCGGGGCCTTCGCTGCATGTCTTCACCGAGCCTCCTAGTGCCTGGGAGGGAGGCGTTGCCATCCTTCTTACCCAGATGAGAAAATTGGTTGAGAGAGTTTAATTCTATTGCCCAATGTCACAGAACCAGTAGCGGCACAGTTGGGACTTGACCCAAGGAGGGTCGGGGGCATTTCAGATGAGAGCTGCAAAGGGGTCACCACATCCTCCTGTAGATTCTGAAAGTCCTAACCTGGAGCCCAGCTCTCATGGCTGGTAGGAAATCCCTGCCGCTTCCAGAGCCCTGCAGGAGGTGGACAGTCCGGACCAGCTAGCTGGGTTTGGAATCGCCTGCCTGCTCGCTCTAAGATTCTGGGAGGTCCTCCTTCTGGAACAATTCAGGGAGATGGCTCTGAAGTGACCTTATGACACAATCTTTACACTCCCGGGAGATTGTGACATCCCATTGCAGATTATTTACTGAAATTTTAAAATGTTATAAGGTAATGACATTTTAACCTGTGTCTGTGGTCTGAGAAGTTAATGAACTTCTGCAAAAATAAGTAGTTTTGGGTCAACTTCCAGGTAGACTAATTTTTGAGCTGAGAGCGAGACTGCTTCCTTTTGTCTTCCAATTTTATAAAGATATAATTATATCCTTAAATATATTTATAATATTTATTTTCTTCTGATTTTATAAGGGCCCAAACACGCTGTCTGGCGGGGAGGAGTAACTCTTAAGTCGGCACCGGCTCCCCTGGCCTTGGCCTTCCCGCCCCCAGGTGGTAAAGAGTCAAGGCCCGGGGGCCCGAGTCTGCTCAGCCACTGCCCTGCCTCTCAGAGAGGTCCGTCCCAGGCCTCTGACGGGGGCCTCCTTCCCACCCACCCAGCCTCCTACTCCACTAATCTCACGTCAGGTTTCGAGATTCTTCTGGCTACCCTGGAGGGGCGCCTGGCAGGCCCAGCACTGGCTCTGGGCTCAGGAGGCAGCAGGACAGCTCAGGGCCGCATGGGGAAATTTATCTGCCCCTTTCCTAGGGCGGCCCGAGGCGCTGGGTGCAGGGCACTGAAACGAGTGTTTTACTGTGACCAAGGATGTGGCTGAATCCCAGGGGCTCTGGGGACAGGGGTCCGAGAAGTCCTAGATCTTGCTTGGTGTGAGCAGAACCAGAGCTGAGTGGTGGCTGCTTTGTGCCTCGAACTGGGTTCTGTCCTCCTCATGATACTAAAAGCTTTTCAACTCAAAAAGCACTTCCACAGCCTCATCTCATTTCACACCTGCTTTACAGAGGGAGGGGCGGCCATGCCTTCATTTTACAGAGGGAAATAAGATGGTTATGGGGTGGACAGGGATGGGTGCACTGGCCTGGTGGGGAGAGGGTTGTTCTTGATAAAAACCACTACATATGATGCAATTCTATTGATCTAAGATTATACAGTGTTATTTGGCAGAAAGAAAAAGAAAATGCTAAGAAAAAGAAAGTGCTAAGCCTGCCCTCTCTGCCCCAAAGCAAAGGTGATGAATGGCAGACACATCGTAAAGTGTCCCAGTAAGAGTCTGTCTGAGCTGTTGGGAGGGCCAGGCTCCGGGAGCCAGAGTGGGTGTGGGGAACGCGTCTGGTCTTTGCTGGTATTTTTTCTGCAGCAGGTGGGTGGGACTCAGCCAGTGGCTCCTGGAATAAACAAAGCATTAACAAATTTCTCTCCAGCTTCACTCCTGTGCAGAGCTGCTCACAGCTTCCCCAGGGGCCCTACTGATCTTCCTTCACACCTGAGCTCCCCACAAACCTCCCGTCCTGAGCCTGCACTTTCCCTGATCCCCTCCTGCACCTGCCCGCCCCCTAGCTCTGCCCCTCCCCCACCGCTGCTGTGCTTGGCTGGGCTGAGCCGGGACAGACAGCTTCTTAGTCACTTCTGTTGGGCACAGGTGAAAAGTTATAGGGCCCGCATGCTTCCCCTCCCCCACTCCCGCTTTTCTACGTGCCAATTGGCTGTTTCCCAGGAGGACAACAGCAGGAAGTTGGGGAGGAGGGGGAGGACGGTCTGGCCGTCTGGCCAACTCCCTTCTGTAATCAGAAAGCTTGCTGAAGGGCTGGGACAACAGGTGAGGATCACCTGGGTAAGGTGACTCCAATAATGGGGTGCTCACCCCATCCTGGGTGAGCCCCTGGTCCTTTCTGGCCCTCAGTTCACCCATTTGTGCAAAGGCTGTAAGATTCCATACGCTGTTTACTGACAGGTAGGCTGTGATGAATTCATTGCGGGGAAAGCACTTATTGTCAGTCTTTAAGGGTAGTTATCTCTGCCCTTCAGCCCACAGGCCTCAGTGCATGCAGTTCCTCAGAGCCTTGTAAGGTAAACCCAGGGAGGCGTGGTCCAGGCAGAAACCATCCCTGTTTGTGTTGGTGTGTGTTCCTAAGTGCGTGGGGGGGAGTGGGGGCGGGTGCTGGGAACATGGAGAATGACTTCTGCATTATTCAGCACCTTGAGCATTAATTGAGCACCTACTATGTGTCACCCCCTGTGCAGAGCTCTGAGGTTAAATAAGGCATTGCTTTTGTCCTACAGGAGACCCCAGCCTTGCAGGGGAGACAGATGTGTTTACAGTCAACCACAATACAAGACCTCACCTCCCCCATGATGCCAGATTGTCCCAGCCGACTTTGTTTCATTAGGTGACCCAAGTGCCTCCCGTGTGCAGAGAGCTCACAGATGGTTTCAGCCCAAATCACACAAGCTTGATGGTTCTCTGGTGGGAAGCTCAAGGTCCTCACGGATCTGACACAATTAGTAACCCCAGGGTGCCAGGCAAGGTGCTGGACAAGCTGGGGGGACTCAGGGACATACTGGAGCCCTGACCCCTGAGGCACCCCGCCCCCTAGCATGGTGGGGAGGAGAAACACGCAGTGACTATGTGGGTAGTTCCCTTGATCCAGCTGGGACGAGCCTCAGCCACTCTCTCCCACCCCCTACAACGCCCTCTTCCTGGTGACCCCCTCAGCCCCCTGCCCTGAGCCAGGTCCTCCCTGATTCTGCGCCCCATGCCCTGCTTTCGCCTCCATCCTGTTTCCAGCGATACTTTTCTAAAAGGCGTGTAGAGACCTTAAATTGGAACCCAGTGCCCTTGCCTGTCCCAGTGCCTCTGTGCACAGCCCCAGGGCTTGGTGATGTTTGAGGCAGAGATTTCTGGTCCTTTCACTCCAGCCCCTCCCCCACCCCCAGGCTCTGGTCAGACTGGATTCCTCTGATTCCCAGAAAAGCTGCATTTTCCCCTGTTGGGGTACCTGTGTCCTTGAAGTTCCCTCTCCCAGGATGTCCTCCTCCACCCAGTTCTGCTGTCTTGCACAACTCCGGGGAAACCCATTCAGGAAGGTTTCTGTCAGCAGTGCCCTCCGTGGTATAACCCAAGAATGCAGTGCCCCTTCCCCATCAAGCCTCCTCCTCAGACCCCACCTCCACCCTGGTCTGAGTTTTCTCTCCCCTTGAAGTGTGACGCCCACTCTGTGTGCCTCCACAGAGTGAACATCCATTTGCTGGGCTGATGTCCCCAGGGTCTGGCTCATGGCATGCTTTTGGGGACCTCCCCCAGCCAGTTCTGGCCAAGCAGGTCAACCCCGGCAGGAATGAAGCCCACTGGCTGAAATTCCCATGGCTGGGGACAGGCTTCCTTTTCTCTGGTCGAAAGGGCAGCACTTCCAAGGTCCCCTACTCAGGCAGGGCAGGAGTGGGAAACCGCTGGTGCCGGTGGGAGACAGGGAGCGTGGGTGATGGACTCAGGAGTACTGTCTCCCAGCTTCTCACTCCCCCAAACTGGACCTCATCAGGCCAATGCCGAGAATACTGGTGAGGCAAATGCATGGTCAGTGAGAATCTTAATAGTAGTGATTAAGCCAGTGATGAAAGTGATAAGGATGCAACAACAGAAATCAAGGTGGGGCTACTCTGACATGCCCAGGACTACATCCTCACCTTCAACCTTCCTGAAGGCCCCCACCTGTCTGCCCAAAAAAGCCTGGAATGAGGGATTCCAGGGGTGTGGGGACCCTTGTGGTCACTCCCTGAACCTGGCCAAGCCTGGTTGCCTCCCCAGACCCCCCACCCCCAGCCCTGGCCTGGCCACTTCCAGGTGCTCCTGAGCTGTGACTCAGCGTCTGACCTCAGCACGGGCCTGGTTGCCAGGCGAGAGGGCAGTTTCCTATGAGATTGTGACTCAGGGGCTCAGGGCTGGGGACTTAGAGTGCCTTTGTTGGCCTGCGCTCAGGAATCCAGAGAAACTGGTCAAGGGAAAGGCCTCCTCAGGGATGAAAGCCCTCCCTCTACCTCCCCACCCCTCCCTCTACCTCCCCGCCCCTCCACGAGAGCCATATAACCGCCCCAAGCTCTAGCGTGTGAGCCTGTGGCAGCTGTCGGTCGGAAGGAACCGGTTCGGTTACACTCACTGGGCTTCTGACTCTTGGGAGAGACACTCTGCGGCGGCTGCTCCGTCTTTGCCTCTGGACTTGCGGTGAAAGGCCTCCCTGGGGACAGAGGGTCCATCCTCAGCACTTGGATTTCTACAGCCCCCAGGGCCAGATTCCCAAAGACTTCCAGGTCTTAGACCCCAGCAGACACTGGAAGATGGC
This sequence comes from Mormoops blainvillei, assembly GCA_004026545.1. Taxonomy (NCBI): domain Eukaryota; kingdom Metazoa; phylum Chordata; class Mammalia; order Chiroptera; family Mormoopidae; genus Mormoops; species Mormoops blainvillei. The sequence goes on along the minus strand of PVJD01005550.1, from coordinate 8,237 downwards.
CTCCATGGGGCTACAGGTGATGGGCATCGCACTGGCCGTGCTGGGCTGGCTGGGTGCCATACTGAGCTGTGCGCTGCCCATGTGGCGGGTGACAGCGTTCATCGGCAGCAACATCGTCACATCGCAGACCATCTGGGAGGGCCTGTGGATGAACTGCGTGGTGCAGAGCACGGGCCAGATGCAGTGCAAGGTGTACGACTCTATGCTGGCGCTGCCGCAGGACCTGCAGGCGGCACGCGCCCTCATTGTCATCTGCATCATCCTGGCTGTGCTGGGCGTGCTGCTGTCTGTTGTGGGTGGCAAGTGCACCAACTGCGTGGAGGATGAGAGCACCAAAGCCAAGATCATGATTGTGGCGGGCGTGGTGTTCCTCCTGGCCGGCCTGCTGGTGATGGTGCCCGTGTCCTGGACGGCCAATACCATCATCCGCGATTTCTACAACCCACTGGTGGCCGCTGGCCAGAAGCGGGAGATAGGAGCCTCACTCTACATCGGCTGGGCGGCTGCAGGTCTGCTGATGCTCGGAGGGGCCCTGCTCTGCTGCAACTGCCCACCTCGTGCTGACAAGCCCTACTCAGCCAAATACTCTGCTGCCCGTTCCGTCCCCGCCAGCAACTATGTGTAAGGTGCCGCCACTCAGCTCTCTGTTGGCTTTGTTTCTCCCTGGACTGAGCTCAGCGCAGTCTGTGAACCCAGAATGGCCCTGCCATGGTCTGCAGGCTGCTGGGGGATGGGCAAGCAGGGACTGAGACAGGCCATTGGCCAGCAGCCCTCGGCCCCTCCCGGCCCCCTTGGACACCTTCGTAAGGCCTTCTCTACAATAGCGAGGATGGACTGAGAGATTTCTGAGCCACCCTCCTCTAAACGGCCTGTGGATGCAGGGGAGGGGCAGGCAGCAACAGGGCATGGCAATGGAGTGGGGAGCTGGCTCTTGCTGGCCAGGACAGCTCAGCTCTGACTGCTTGGACTCTTTGAGTGGGCGCCCTGCCCATGCTTGTGCTGGCCACCGCTCCCTTCTTTGATCTTCCCCTCTCCCTCTGAGTGCATCCAGGGGAAACCTGTGGCCATGAAAGTGGCTGGGGCCTCACTCATCCACCTGCCTGTGGAGCAGAGTTGACAGACGGGTTTAGAAGGGAGGGGTGAAGGTGCTACAAACTGGTTTGGGTAGTGGTGGGGGAGGGGGCCTCAGAGGAGGCCCTGGCTGCAGGAGCTCCTTCCCACCCACCCTGCAGCCTCAGGAGGACCCTGGGCCCCTTGAAACTGGTCCCCTCTGGATCTGCCAACCCTGCGAAGGTCACTGGCTAGCCTGGGGAAGGCAGGGGTGAAGATCTTTCTCTGGCCTTTGTCATAGTAAGTCCTGGAGCTTTTTCCTGACTCTGGTTTGTTTTGTAATTTAAGATCTATTTGTCACGGCAATTTCTATTATTTTCTACAATAAAAGGGACCTGTGCACAGGAAGACTCTGTATGTTTCTGATTTCAGCTGTGGTGGAGCGGGGAGGGGGCAGGGCTGGAGGGGGTCAGTGAGGGACAGGACCACTCTGTCCGGCCTGGATGGGAACGCTTTAAAAACAGGTTTCATGAAAAAATTGGAACCGGCCTGACTTTGGAACCACCTTGTTCAAACTCTCCATTTGTCAGAGGGGGAAGCCCGTACACAGGCAAGAGTGTGCCCAGAACCCTGGCGAGGGACTGGGGACTGCAAGAGGGGACAGATGAGAACATCCAGCCCTGGCAAATGGGCCACCTGTCCTCTTCCTGTTTGTCCCAGCTTTGTCTGGGCAGCGCGCTGTTCTGCCCACCCTCCAGGCCCCGCCTCCTGGCCTTTGCTTAGGCTACGCCTGCCCTTGGCCTGGAATGTCCTTTTCCCTTTCTCCACCCTCTGAATCCTGCTCATCCTGAAGGCCCAGCTCAGAGCCTCCTCCCCCGTGAAGCCTTCCCGCCCGCTCGGGGCGCCTCCAAGCCTCGCCCTGAGTTCCGATCTCCTTGGAGGTGAAGAAACCAAGTCCTGGACACGTGAAAGTGTTTCGCCAAGCCCAGATGCGGGAGTGCGGGTTTCCTGTTTGGTGAGTTAGAGATAAGAGAGCCCATCACCCTGGGAGGAGTCAAGGTCCGATCTGGGGCCCTACGGTGGCTGGTTCAGGGACAACCCAGGGTGGGGGCCCTCTCTATCCAGTTTTTTCTCACTTCTGTCCTCCACAGGTACCATGTCACTCTTTCCTGGGGGAGAGAACTACCGAGTCAAAATCCTGTCACCCCTTCTGGGGCTCATTTAATAGGCAGAGCTCTCCTGAGAAGCAGGGCTGGCGCAGTGGCCCCATTTTACAGACGAAGGCCCAAGAACCGGCTTGACTGAGGTCACCTGGAGGGTCAGGGGCCAGTTAGGGGCTGAGCACTGGGCCTCATTCCCTCAACCTGGGTTGCCTCCTGCTTTCGGTATAAGTAGACAATGCCAGGGATGTAGCCATCGCTGTCAGGAGTGCCAGGCACCTCCTCAAGCTTGGAGGTAGCCAGTTCCCACCGGTCTACAGGCCAGGCCACCAGGCGTTCCCACTCCCTGGCCTGTTCCAGCCTGTCCAGGGTAGCCTCCAGTGCCTCCTTGTACTGAAGGTTGGATGGGTTGGCCCTGGTGGTCAGACACACCAGTCCACCTGGGGAGGGAGGAGAAAGAGAGGTGAGTGGAGGAGGGAAAGGAGCCGAAGTTTCAGGTTAATAGTTGCCTCTCCTTCCAGCTCATGTCCTCAAGGACCTGAGATCTCCCAGTTTGTCCCCAGGGCAGCCTCTTCCTATCCCCGAGCCTTTGGAACTCACCATTGCCACCCCATGAACCCCCTCTGCTTCTCCAGCTTGAGTGCCTCCTAGGTCCGCTTTAGGGCCCAAGTGTCCTTTATGCTGGAAACTTATTCCCCGGACAGAGGGGCTCCCTCCTCACCACTCACCCAGCCCCTCTGAGGGTATGCCTATGTCTGGGTGTGCAGGAAGCACATGGCCTTGGACCTTTCCCTTCACTTCCATGAGTCTGTTTCCCAGCTTGCAGAGTGGGGTTAATTAATTACCCAGTCCCAGAAAGGCCAGCGCAGTCAGTAAGCACTGGCTGAATGAATGAGTTTGTCCCTTCGAATCTTTTCCAGGCACCTACAGTATGCCCAGTGCAGGCTCAGATACACTTAGGAGATCCTGGTGTCTGAAAGGTTGCCAGGGGAAAGGAAGAAGCAGGGTCTGCTGCTGGAGAGGGGCTCTGTGGGGGGGGAGGACTCTGAAGCAGGGAAGCCTGTGACATGTGGGCAGGCAGACAGGGCTCTGGCCAGCTGTGCGGTCTGGTAAGCACAGGATGGGTCTTTTCTGGTGCAGGCAATGGGAGTTTCCTGTCCTGAGCCCAATCACCACCTCCTTCTCTGACCCCACTGATGTACCTACATCTGTCAGCCCCCATGGTTCCAAGGCCTGCCCGGACCTTCCCAGGCTTAACCGCAGCCCCTGCAGGGAGATCTTACCATGATAGGGAAACCTTCGGAGCTTCTTGCTCCTGTCCTGCCACCAGGTGAGGGCCTCATGATCCTCACACTCCACTACTCTCCCTTCTGCCTGTGACTTCACTTTGGCTGTGGCCCTGTGTGCACTGCCCTCATTCCCCAACCCAGCCCTGCAAAAAATGCCTCTTTGAAATCTTGGAGCACTGAGCACTCAAGGCCTTCGTGAGCCCACCTCACGGAGGGCAGTGGGTCCTGCCGTGGATGTCGCCCAAGTGTTTGGGAACTACGGGCACAGTGGGTGGGTGATTGAGCCCAGAGGGCAGGGTGCATACATTCTCCCCAGAGCAGAGGGGGACACAGGGCAAGACACACTGCAGTAGGAATGCAGTTAATTAACCCCATTTCACAAATGAGGAAACTGAGATCAGGAGAGAGTGACTCACCTAACAGCCATCCAAGAGTTAGTGAGGGAGCTGGAAGATGAGGGAACTGAATTGAGACCCTACTACATGCCAGGGCTAAAGCAAAGGCCTCAGAAGCATTATTTCACCCAGTTCTCACAGCAATCCTATTAGGAAGGGACTATGCCACGCTGCGTACAGGTGGCACAAGGCCGAAAAGGAAAGTGGAGCTGCTCCTGGTTGCTTAACAAGTAAGAGACAAGGGGGCCACTTGTCCGTCCTGCCTGTTTGCCTGGGTCAGCAGCTGGAGGCTGGAATGTTAGGCTAGGCTGTGAGACCCTGGGCAGGACCATGCCCTTCGCTTGGCCTCAGAGATTCTGAGGCTTGTGTCTTTGGATGTGGAGAGGGGAAGTTATGTGTGGGGTTGGACGGGCTGCTTCTCACCTGGCTTGGTAACTCGCAGGAGCTCGGGAATTGCACTACAGGGCACCTGGCCGTCACTGAGGGCACCCACCATCAGCACCGCGTCATAGGTCCCTGTGTGAGGTGTGCAGATGTGGTATGGAGTTCTGTCTTCGGCGTGGCCTTAGACCACCCTGGAGCGTAGCACCCAACCTCCAGGGTTCTGGGGAAGAACCAGTCCAGCCGCTAGTGTCTGTAGGACCCAGATCTCATGGGGGATATGATGGCAGGTGTAGCCCAGCCCTGGGCTAAGGTCAGATTATGGGATGGAGGGCTCAGAGAGAGGGGTTCACAGGGCCTCAGAGATGATCTTAATGAGGCACTGGGGGGCTCAGAGGTGAATGAAGGCTCAATGGTGAAGGGGGCTCACGGAGGGCTCAGCAAGGGGGTGGGATGGAAGCTTGGTAAGAGAAAGGGAAGCCATCAAGGCAGGCTCGGTCAGAGGGTGGGCCTTGAGGTATTAGCGTAGAAGTGGACATACCTTCGGGGCTGGGCAGAGGCTCCTGGCCCAGGGTGCAGAGGCTGAGGCGCTGGTAGAGGCCGCGGGCCCGGGCCTGTTCCAGCATCCCTGGGCTCCCGTCTACCCCATGCAGCTGGAGGAAGCCCCGAGCCTGCAGCTGGGATGGGAGGGCTCAGCCACAGTTCACACCTGCCACCTCCCAGCTGGGTCCCTGTACCTCATGGGGGGCAGTGGGCCCTGCAGTGGCTGTTGCCCAGGTGTTTGGGGAACAGTGAGCCTTGAGCCAGGAGTGGCAAGAAATTTGAGCAAGAGGGGGCTTAAGGGAGAGCAGAGGATCTGGGCAGACCTTACCTCGACAGCCACCAGGCCGGTGCCACAGGCCACGTCCAGGATCAAGGCGGCGTGGGGTGGGCCTGGAAGGGCCTGGGTGAGGCAGTCCACTGCAAGGTGCGGGGCGCGGTACTGCAGGGCCACCACATCCTGGGAACAGAGTGCTGCGCTGACTACCAGCCTGTGCCCTACTGTCTGGGGGACCTCAGTGTGGGGTGCTCTAGGGGTCAGCAAGGCCAAGCTGTATGTGTACGTGTATAGTGGGGGGGCAGGGCTGGAGATTCAATCCCCAGCCCACTGCTGAGACCTGCTTTGCTGGCCGAGGCAGTGCTCTGTGCTTAGTCCACAGTGACCCCTCAATGGCACCTCCTTCAGGTAGGCAGTCCTTCTGCCCAGGCTGCAGTCCCAGAGTAGGGAGGGAGGTCTTGGCCCCTGATCTCTAGAGGCTGCCACGGTGGAGTGTGGGGCTGGTCAGAGAGCTGGGCTGCTGTGGGTGGGTAGAAGAGGGGCCAGTCTGAGAGAGGGGAAAGGACTGCAAGGCTGGGTCCAGGTCTCACTTCATTCTCACAGGCCGCCCTGGGATACAAGGCTGTCTGTTCCCGCTGTACAGATAGGAAAAATGAGGCTGGACGAGCAAGGGAGGTGGAGGACCCAAGGCGGGTTTACCTGGTCATAGTCCGGAGCCCAGCGGTCATAGAAGTGCAGCTTGTGGGTCAGGTCGGTGATGCGGTGCGAGGTCCCGACCCGCGCCCAAACCTCGGACAGCCTCCCGCCCTCCTCCTGAGCCATCCTCCTGCTGGGACACGGCCTCCGTGTCCTAAAATCCTTCTCAATCTCCACCTCCCACCTCTCCCACCCGCCGTGCCCAGCAGAGGCCCTCCAGGCCACCGGCACAATCCCATTTCACAGGCGGGGACGCTGAGCAAAGAGCCTGGACACCTGCGGTTTAGGGCTGGAGAGGGGGGCGTTTTCGTAGCGGGACGGAGGGCCCGCCCCGACCCTCCCGACCTCCCGCCGGGGTGAGACGGTATCCCAAGCGGAAAGTTCTCCACGGCAGTAGGAGGAGTCAAGGTCGGAGGTGGGGGGTCGGAACTCACCTCCACTTTGACCCGCGGGAACTCTGGGCTAGAAAGCGCTGCGACCCTGGCGGAAACCCCACCGCTCTCGACGATTGGCTTTCTTCTAAGGGAAATTACCCAATTAAAAAAAGCGCTGGCTGTCCGCCCCTCCACCAGCAGCCAATGAACTCAAAGTTTTGGTCCTCACCCCGCCTTGGAAGATCTGTTTGACATGTTTTCTTGGTAGTTGAGTACGTGGCTTTACGAGTTTCTGTGTACCCTAGCGGCTCCCCGTGTTCTTTATGCTTCCTAAAAAAACATGAGCTTTAAGGCATTGGGAGCCCCTGAATTCTTAGGGGGCAAGAGAGGGAACTAGGATCAGCCTTTATTTTTAGAACGCTCACCAACGTCTAGGCAACACTGCAATAGGGCCTCTTTGCAGTGGTAACAAAGTTTTGTAATGTGTGCTGTTCGGTATGTTAACCACTAGTCACATGTGGCTGTTGAGCATTTGAAATGTGGCTAGTGGTACTGAGGAAATGAATTTCAGGTTTTATTAAATAACCATCTGTAGCTGATGGCTGGTGGTAGCCTGGGGAAGAGGGTTCGGTGGTCCTCAGTCTTGCAGCACCTGATCAGCGGGTTTAACGAGGATTGCCCCAGGGGAGGTCGTTAGGGGAACTTGTTAGAAATGGAAATTCTTGAGCCCCACCCCAGTTCTACCGAATCACAATCTGATCCCCAGAGTTTGGAAGTGGGCTGGGGCCTAGAAGTCAGCGTTTTAACAAACTCTAAGTGATTTCTGTGCAGCTAAAGTTTCGGAAGCACTGGCCTTCGATCCCTGGTAGGGAATCAGAGTTTAGGCACAGAGTTCGGGAGGCTGTTGCAATTGTCTAGGCAGGAGATGTTAACCTAAAAATAAAAGGCCTAAGTGAGAGGCAACAAGTGTTGATCCGAGATAAAAAACAAAAACAAAAAAAGCTCTTTGGGAGGAGGAGCACTGATTCAGGAAGAAACGCAAACCGTGTTCTGATGAAGAAGTGAAGGCAAAGAGTGTTTATGAGAAAGGGAAGGGGAATAATTACATGAACAGAAGGAAGGAATTTCTGTGGGTGTTAATAAGCTAAGAAAGAAATTTCTGTAGGTATAAGTCACCAAGTGCAGTGATGCTAATTCTAAAGAATGTCATAATGTCTGTTAGCTTTGCAAACAGTTGTGTGGAATGCAATGCTGCTTTAGGTCCAGTACAAAGGTTATTTTGTCCAATTTTAACATTCCAAAGGTTTGAGAAGTAAGATGTGCAAGGCAGTTTCTTTGGGATGGCAACTTCAACTCCATTATGAAGTGGCTCTATTTACGGCCTTGTGCCACATACACTGGATCGCCTAGATGTTGTGGAATAAAAGGGGCCACACGGGAAACCTCACACGCACAGGGGAGGCCTCTAAACACAGAGACAAAAAGTAACAACCATAGAGGATGGCCTGAAATTAAAACTTTCTAACTAAAAGCAGTCTTGGCAGGTCCTAGTCATGTTCTAGGCCAGTATTTTTCCCTGACAAAGATCAGTCTTCACCTTAACGAAGCCTGTATGTTGTCTTTTTGAATCTATGATAACATACCTTTGGAATGTCAAATTTCCTTTTTCCTCCAAACCCCTTAAAGCTCAGTCACGGAACCAAGGGGAGATCACAAATCCCCTTATTATTATTGTTATCTTTATCATGTTAATTGTTGACTGTTAACTATCCTGTACCCATCTATGTGAAAGATGTGTCTGTCATTTACTTTTTATCCAATCCCAGAGGTTTCCTCACTTGGCTTCCTCCCGCCTCCCTAATCTGTCACCAATGGATTTCAGGTAATCCATTTATGCCTCCTCTTTTGATTGTAATGTATAAAATAAGGTGCAAAACTGCCATTTTCTGGAGCATTTCTTAATTTGTTGAGATTTTGCTTCCTGGCAATTGTCAGTTTGATTCAAATAAACTCACAAAAATTCTCTGCAGGTTTGAATGTCTCTTATGTTGACAATATGCAGCAGGTTATACCAT
>PVJD01005549.1:0-113819 GCA_004026545.1 Mormoops blainvillei | reverse complement strand
CAAATCATTGATATCCTACCAATAACAACTAATCTTTGATTTTTGTGATAGTTAATGTTATGTGTCAACTTGACTGGATCTCTGAGTGTGTCTACGAGGCATTTGAATGAGGGTGGTCTTCTCCAAAGTGGGTGGTCATTATCCAATTACGGTACGGCAGGAGTGAAACGAAAAGGTGGAAGAATGAGCCCCCCCCCCCACTCTCTCCCTACCGCTTACTCTCCAGCTCACAGGCCTTTGAACCAATGGCTTTCTTGGGCCTCCACCTCATAGAGGGTGGATCTTGGGATTTCTCAGCCTCTGTGATCAGGTGAGCCCATATCTTATAATAATTAATCTCTCTGTCTCTATAGGCTCTGTCAATATCTAATTCACATTTATGTCATACAAATAGATATGGATATAGGTATCCTATTGGTTTTGTTTCTCTGGAAAACCCTGACCCACACAATTTCTTAGCCTAATCTGAAACACTCAGCATTTCCATTGAGGAGGGACCTGATGCTGGCTACTATAGGAGTCCAAACAGTAAAAGCTTAACACCAAGACAACTACATTAAACTAATAGTTTTCCTTTTGAGAGTTCACAGGTCTCCATACGGCAATGAGCTGGAGCGGGGCTTTCCTACATGCAGCGGACAGATCTCCCATTACTGAGCCCAGGAGAGCACACGCAGATAGAGGCACATCAGCATCTGTAATGTTTGCATACCTGAAAGTACATTAGGGAAAACAGATAATCAGCATATTGTTGTATAATAAAAAAAATTATTATTATATTATATATTATACATACAAGAGGGGACCCCCCAAAAATTTAATTTGTTTATAAAATATTGTGTATTTATTCCGACATGTTTAAACATCAGTCCCCTTCCAAGGACTCTCCATTTGATGCAGTGCACCTATCGGGATTTTTTCCCACGGCTCAAAACAGTTTTCGAACTCGTCGATTTGGCTGCCTTTTAGTACTTCTGCTGTTTTTTGTTTCACCTCTTCCACACTGGTCAGATGTTTCCCATTGAGGACTTTTTTCATCCAGGGAAACAAAGAAAAAAGTGGCTCAGGATGACATTGGGTAAATAGGGAGGGTGGGGCCTGGGGGTCATGCCGTTTGTGGTCAAAAACTGCTGACCACTCAGCGCGGTGGGGGCAGGTGCGCTTGTGAATCTCCCATCATGAAATGGGCAAACACGTTAAAGGAGTCTTCAAAAAAATTCACTGAAGCTGAACACAGCCTCTCACAACAGCGCCAGCTGGTGCACTGACCCAGATGGGTTCCTAGAACATTCACCTAGTGGTGGAAGTCTGTACTACAAGTGGCCCACCTTCCAGGAGATATTTCCAGTTTTGGGGGGTCCTCCTTGTATATAATTAATATAAACATATGTATATTATATATGTATATAATATATTATATATATACATGTAATTATATTTCTTTGTCCCTGGTCCTGGCACAGTTTCAAAACCCCTTGGAATTTCCTAAGTGATAAGAATGTCCTTTGTCTTCTGTTATTCATAAGAAAGGAGTCCTTTTTAACCATACCTGAGTTTATGCTAAGGAGAGAAAGTCTAGGTAGCTTGAGGATAGAGGCTGGTCACCAGAAAAACCAGTCGCATGATTAGTGGGTTGGAGTCTCCAGTCCTGTCCTCCAACCTCCGGAAAGAGGAGAGCAGATAAAGACTGAGTTTACCACCTAGCTGGCGATTCCATCCACCACGCCTAAGTAATGACATGGTGACCAAAGCTCTGAGTGACACTTGGGAGTGTCCTAGTTGGTGAACGTCTGGACGTATTGGGAGGACAGCACATCGATGTGGACAAGGCCCACCCTAGAGATGTTTTTTTAAACGCAGATTACTGCACTCAATCCTAGAAATCCTTACTGACCCTGGCTGGTGTGGCTCAGTGGACTGAGTGCCGGCTACAACCCAAGGGGTTGCCAGTTCGATTCCCGGTCCGGGCACATGCCTGGGTTGTAGACCAGGTCCCCAGTAGGGGGTGCGCGAGAGGCAGCCACAGATTGATGTTTCCCTCTCTTTCTCCCTCCCATCTCCTCTCTCTAAAAATAAATAAATAACATCTTTAAAAAAAAAAGGAAAATAAAGGAATCCTTATTAATAGGTCTGGCAGCGGAATCTGCCTTTGATCCAGCATTCGAAGCATGCCTGGCATGCATAAGCTTCAGAGTAGACTTTGAGTAAGGTGTCCTAGGGTTTGGTCTCAGCCAAGTGCGTGACCTGAATCAAACGGTTGTCCTACCCAGTCCTCCCTTTTCGTCATAAAATGAAAGGGTTAGTTAGGTGTACTTTGACCATTTTTTCTAACTCTACAAAGTTCTGGCACTCTGCGATCTCTCATACTTGATGATAAATGCAGCATGAGAAAAGTTACAGCATAAAAAGCCCAGTATCCCCTAACCATGGACCACAGCCACTGGAAGACAGCCCCACTTTATTCATAAATAATGCTCAGCTACGTTAATAAAGTTCTTTTCACTTTTAAAAACTGCACTTTATCATAGCAATGAATTAATTTTTCTACTCTTGTGGCTTCGAGTGATTTAAATTCAATCCAAGGCACCGCAAGGACCTAAAAGTACAATTGGCCTCATGCATTTCATTATTGTGATCATCAGAACTGTATCCTGAAATTTTCATCAGCACACTAATAGATGCCTTAAGGGAATATAATTCATTTATTAGGTGGCAGAGAAGACTGGGAAACTTTTTAATAATAATTATGTTTTAAAAATCCTTATTACAGATGTATGTATTATTCCCAAGGAATTATTTTATTCCTACTCTTGCCAAAACACCCTATACACTTACTGCTAGATTTAGGATAACCACAAAGACACAGGTTTTTACCTTAAAGTCTGAAACTTTAGCTGGGAAAGAAGAGAACTCGGGAAACAGGGTGCAGTTAGTGCACAGTAGCAAGAAAAGGAGGCACAGAGAGTTCGAGAAATGTACTTTTTTTTTTTTGCTATTAAATGCAGGCATTAATACTATCTAAAGCATGGACAAGAAAGAAAACAAAATCTATATCTAATTAATAGCTGTCAGGAGTAGTCTGTGTAGGAAAAAAAAAATCAATATTAAGCAAATGGGTCTGCGTTATTTCTAGCACATTCAGATCTGGACACAGGGATCCTTGCTCCTTCTCCCCCACAGACGATCAGAGGATGTGAAGGAGGGAAACACCGGAGCTTGGGGGCGCGCGCCAACAGAGACCCGGCGGTGATGGGGGGCGTGGAAAGGACTCTGCCACAGAGACGCCCCAAGTGTCGAAGCGAGATACCCCTGGTGGTGGCGCACACGTCTCGGCCGCATCATCGTGGTCTTCCCACGTCTTGTTTGTCCTCTCCTGGGCGCAAGCCCACGTGCCAGGGTGCCAGGGGATGAACCAGGAAGGCTGATCGTTAACGCTTGAAGTGGAAGGGACATGACTGGCAGGATGCCTGCCTCTCCCGTGCAGTGACAGCGAGGGTTTTGGGGCGTGGGCAGGGACCTGCCAAGGCACGTCTTCCTGTGGCGCCCAGCCTGCTGACCCGCGCGCGCGGACCGCGGGGTGGCCTGCCACTCCGTCCCTCGGCCCCGTGCAGACAGGGTTTCAGCTCACTCTGCGGGCGGTTGTCACTAGCGGTGTGAATTGCGCGATGCTGCGGCTCTGGTTGTCCAATGGGGTGGGAAACAGGCCGCACACCCCGGAGGGGTCATTGAAGAGGGCGTGATGACAAGGGGCAGTTTACAAAAGTGCGGCCTTTAAACACACGGACCCGATTTGCCTGCCAGCCCGCCCTCGCCCCAGCACCTGCTCATCTGGGCACAGAGATGCTTTGGTCTGACCTCCGACTCCTTTGCTGTTCGTTTGTGACTCCGCGTCAGCCCAGAGGGAGGGGGAAGCAGTGAGTGTCTGCCGGGCCAGCGTGGGCTGAAGGCTGCTGTGAAAGTTCTAGAAAAGCTGTCGCTTTCATGCCAAAGGTTACGGAGAAGGTCGTGGTGTCTTTCCTCTTACGCTTGCTTTGAACAGGTATGTGATGCCCACAACAGGGATAAGCATCCGTAAATGTGCTTGTTAAGGTCTGCTGGGGCCTCTGGTAACGGAAAAGTAGGAAGATTGGAAGGGAGGGAGGGAGGGAGGGAGGAAAGGAAGGAGAGAGAAATGAGGGAATAAAGGTCAGTTTCTTATTACCAGTATGTCATAACTGGATTGAAATAATCGTCCTAAAATTAAGTCAGAAATGGGTAATGTGAATTAAAAACTTAGGTGCTTTCTCTGTTCTCTGTCGTGAGAATGACTGGCCCAAATCTGGAAACATGCCGAGGATACGCGGGGAACGGGGCTCCAACAGGGCGTCTTTAAGATGACCCAACCCACGAGATGGCGATTTGAAGGTTTATTCACTTTTTATTTTAAAAAAAAACAAACCTTGGTGAGTTATTTAATCTCTTTGAGCCTTGCAAGTCCTTATTTGTAAGAAGGGGACAAGAATGACCACCTAGATTATTTGTGAAAATAAACTGCAAAATGAGGGCGTTGAACTAATCCCTAAAACCCACCCAAACCACCTTACCTTTGGGACGGACTCCCCTGTCCCCCAGGAAGCACTTCCAGATTCACTGTTCCGAATTTAGCTACTTTCTTTTCACTTTCATGACAAACAAGAGCTTGATTACCTCAGATGGCTTTGGTGAACTTCGATGGGGAAGGACTGAACGAAATATTTTATCTAAAGGAGTGCACTTCCGGCACGGAGCCCACTCGCCTGCGATGTGTTAAGGCCTCTGCTGCCCTCAGCCCTGACGTTTACTGTCAGCATCGTCGGGGAGTCGGCAGTGACATTATTCTGTTGTTGATTTAGTGGTATTTCTGCATGGGCCTCGTCAAACCACACTCAGGTTTAGTAATGATAAATTTTAACTGTATTCTTCCCAGTGAACCTTTTACAGCACGACAACGAATCCTTTGCTCAGTGAGATGAGTTTTTATCACTGCTCAAAACTTCAGGTTTCTTTCAGGGGTCAATAGGAAGATGGGACACTTGATAACTGTAGACCAGGGTCAGCACTTTCAAGACGTGGCCCCCTTTCCTTTGGCCTTTGCCTGCAGTTTTGCCCTAAACCAGTAAGTGGGAACTTTCTTATTTTCTTTAGAAAAAACATCTGAGGTGACCTATATTTTAGGGAAATCATCAAGACACTCTCTTTATAATTCAGAAGCAAGAAACACTATTCATTTGATGTACTTAATTTTGACGGTCCACTATGTTTATGGCACTGGGCTAAAGGCAAGGAAGATACGGAAAATGATTAGTAGATTCTGCCCTTCGTGTGCTGACGTTCTTTAGAATAGATAAGAACACCAGCCGTATAGCAGGTAATATAAGATCTGCGAGAGGACGAAGAAAAAAGATTATTTCCAGTGGAAAACATTGTAGCTCCCAGATATAATTTAGATTTCTTGGAATTTAACTACATCACGGTATTTTCGTCATCACTCCTCACTTCCTCACGTCCTTGCGTCCGGATGGGTGGGTGTTCCTCCGATATGCCCCCTAGTTCCAAACCACCGTATGCTTTTCCGCCTGTGCGTTCTTACCCAGCTGTTCCTGTCTCCTGATTCGCTCTTCTCCACCTGGTAAAGGCTGTTCACTCTTTGAAGTCCGACTATTTCGTGGTCGTCCATGTGACGGTATCACTCCCTCAAGGGACGGTAACACCTCCCTTAATCAATGTGCCTACAAGATAATACATATGAATTATAAAGATTTGAAAAATAAAGAAACACACAGAGAAGAAAAAAGCTCTGTAAATTATCACAAGAGATAAGCACTATTCCTACTTTTTGGCGGATGGTAATTCCCTTACCCACGGTCTTGCTTTCCGGGGCTTCAGTTCCCCAGGGTCAGCTACAGCTTGGGTATGTTAATAATGAATTTCTGGAAATAAACAATTCGTAAGTTTTAAATTGTGTGTCATTCTGATAGCGTGATGAAATCGCGGGCCACCCTACTCCCGCCCTGCCTGGGATGTCAGTCACCTTGTTCAGCACAGCCAAGGATACGCCACCTGCCCGTTAGTTTTAGCAGCTCAGTCATTAGATCAAATGCCACGGCATCTCAGAGCTTGTGCTCAAGGGACCATTATTTTGCTTCATATTGGCCCCAAAGCACAAAAGTAGCGAGGCTGTCAGCTCAGATATGCGAAAGGGAAGCTATAAAGTGCTTCCTTTGAGTGAAAGTATATGTATGAATAGGGGAAAAATACATATGTTTGGTTTGCTGCTGTTCGTGGCATCCACTGGGAGTCTTGCAACATACCCCGTCGGATAAGGGGGAACTGCTATGTATCACATGTAAGTGTTTAAAGGGTAGCTGCAACTTTGAGCTCTTTATCACGTGGCTGGTGGGAAACAACTGAATGGGCCGTCAAAATTGTGCTTTAGAAAGAAAGCCCTCGATGTTTTGGGACATGTTAGGTTACTTTTTCACATTAGGCGGTGCCACAAAGGGTTCATATAGGACTTTGGACCATTAAAAAATGTGACATATAAAAATTTGAGAAGAACAAATGCTATTGCTTAACAATGCATGTGTACTGTCTTCAGTGTGCGGATAAGGGATACAAAGAAAATTCAAATATGATGGACCTTTTGGATACCAAAAAGTATAAATGCTAAAAAATTAACACATTCATATGAGGAAAGATAGGGACTATAGCTAACAAGTCGATGCTTTAGAGTGATAGCTGCCATTTGATTTCGGCACTTTACGTTAGCTCGTGTGTGTTTTTACAGTTTGCACACTGGTATCAGGATGCTACATGGTCTTCGTCATCCAGTGGTTATTGGGCCCCAGAAATTCTGAAACCCAGCAGAGCAGATCCCATTCGGTTTCGAGGCCCGGGAGTAATTTTCAGTGGCTTGCGGCTTCATTCTCTCATCCTGTGCCTATGTCCCCCACACCCACAGCCCTCGCCTCTGCCTCTGCAGCTGTTCCTCTGCGCTACGTTATTCTTTCCTTTTCTCGAAAGGTAGCACATGCTTGGAACTGAATAGTTTCATCAGCCTGTTTCCTCTCTGTAACATGTTTAAGAGTCCAACAAGCTCCTTATGTTTTATCTTATCTTTGTACACTTCAGGCCAAGATGGCAGTGTTTCTGCCAATATAATATTCTCAAAAAATCCTGTGGTCTCCTGTGTATGTCACCTGGATTGGCATGATTAGACGAGGGGGTTCACCACAAGCTTCCTTGGATAATCCTGTCTCTGCTTCTGTCATCTACTGAGATGGCGGTGTGGGCCCACGAGTCACACGCCTAATGTCTTCAGCACGAGCCAAAGGTTGTCTGGCCAATGACTATCACATTGTTTCTCCCCTATGTGTTAAATCTCCCTCTGCTTCTCTCTTAGAAGGACGCTTGTGACTGGATTTAGGGTTCACTCAGCCATCGCCCCACCCCAAGATTTTTAACTTACTCATACCTGAAAAGACCTTTTTCCAAATAGGGTAATATTCATAGGTTCTGGAGGTAAGGATGATATCTTTGGGAGTGTTTATCAGCCTATGACACCATTTCTACCCCACTGAACAGAATTTTGTCATGTGCTCAGCTAACTAACACCTGAGGGCTCTCTCACTGAAGAAGAAAGGTAGAAAGAATTTTGGGGGGACAAGTACTTGTCTCTTCCTCAGCCATTTTCTATGTGTATAAATAAAAGCATTGTTGGTTCTCTGGGGCATTGAAAAAAATAAATCAATCCCTTCTCTGGGGAAGTTCCCATTTTGGTGCAAAGACAGTATCTGCCAAATTAGTTCTCTTTTAGGCGGCATTGAAGTAAGATGCAAATGGTGATCCAAAGGATGAAGGACACATTTTCAGAAAAATAACATGATCTGTGTGGGCTGAAGTGGTGTGTGTTTTTTGTTGGTGGTGGTGGTGGTAGTGGTGTTGTTTTTTTTAACAAGCCTTTTGGGAGTAAATGAGGCCTAAAATAAGCCTTCGTGGATAAGCATGTTTCCCTCAGGTAGAAGTTGGCATACCGACAGGGTTGGTAAGGACACTTCTGTTGCCTTTCTTGGAAAAGAGACTCTTTCGTGGAAGCCTCCCTAAAATAGGGATAATCTAGACTCTACTTGTTTTTCATCAGTTAGGAAACAAAGATTTTTCTGGTCATAGTTACTAAATTATGAAAAAAAATCTTAGGTGACAAAGTATGTCGTGCGCATTTAGTGAATGGGAAAAGGTAATACTGTCCTTGCGTAAAGAATACAGGCAGAATTAGGGACAAAAAATAAGAGTAAAGAATAAGAGTAGTTGTTAAGAGGTCAGATCTTAAAACTTCCGGTCACAAGGTGAATTCCCTGCTCTTTCTACCGCATCTCGACAAGGCCACGAGCCTTAATCAAACCTAACATGGCCATCATTTCACCATCTGTGTAAACCAAGCCACCCTGCAGCACACCTCGCACACACGCAGCGATGCGTTCAGCTACTCCACAATAACACAGGAAAAAGAAGGTAGGAGCAACTTCCGAAGACCACCAGAGGCTTCACACGACGACATCAGGACCCCTGCTCCAGACGAGCGGGGAGGAGTTTTGCGTGTGATATTGACAAAGGAGTATTGATTGGCCCTCGGAAGCGGAAGGTCTTTCAAGGACATCTGTGCTCAACTTTTCTCGGCCAAACAATGGGGGAGGATGTAGTACGCACAGCAAGACCGCCTTCCCAACATGAGATCGTGGACTAAAATTGAGAAAACCTCTTCACCTCCTCTGGCCCATTTAAAAAAAAATTTTTTTTTTTAATTTATTTATTTTTAGACAGAGGGGAACGGAGGGAGAAAGAGAAGAAGAGGAACATCCATATGTGGTCGCCTCTCATGCGCCCCCTACTGGGGACCGGGCCTGCAACCCAGCCATGTGCCCTGACTGGGGAATGACCGAGCAACCCTTTGGTTCGCAGGCTGACGCTCGATCCACTGAGCTAAGCAACCAGGACCTTTTTTTTTTTTAATTACTTTCAGAGGAAAGGACATAAGGGTGGGAGGCTTCACAGCATTTGTCTTGACCTTCATGACAGCATCACTGCTGACTTCTCCCGTTTGTGCTCAGGCATCCTGCTGGGCGGTAGCGTTCGCTGGGCAGACAGGTGAGAGTAGACACGGCCAGATCAAAGGAAGGCACAGCGGTGAGTGGGGCGAGTGGGCGGGGATACAGATCGCACGCGGGGGTGTGTGCCGCACTTCGGCCCCCAGCCCCAGAAGCTAACGTGGTACTCAGCTGTCAACTCGCGCGTCATCAAAGTAACAACGCAGTGATCAGCAGCTGCCAATTACATTGTAATAAAGTGCAGGGATTGAAAAATGAGGGTTGTGTCTCTGCGGATGACAGATACCAATATTTCAAACTCCGCATTAAAAAGACTCTGCATTTGTTGAATTGAAGTTGTCACGAGCCTCAGGAATCTTTTATTTTTGCGTATTTTCTAGGCGAAATGAGTCCCTAGTGTTTCTTCTCTCCCCAAGATGTGGGAGAAGAGGCCCCCCGCTGCCCCTCAGGGGATGCTTGGAAGCCCCGGGCTGGGTTGCCTAAGACCAGAGCTGGTGGAATCCTTTCGCGGTTGGTGGTCAGGTGACACAGGGCAAGCCCCAGCCTCTTGGAGTAAGAATAGGATCGCTCTAGAGGAAACAGACACCTAGGAATCTATAGCCTCAGCTTGCGAAGCCAGCTTCCTGTTTCTGCTCAAGAGATTTGTGTTTCTCTGACAGAGCCCCCTGGGAAGAAAGGGCCAGTTTGTGGGCATGTGCACAAAGCACAAGCCAGTGACGTGTGCGAGGCTCGGAGCCACTGGAGAGGGGTCCCCTCGGAAGGACCATTAATAAAGGCCCGTGGCAGGGTCTAGGAACTGTAAAGGAGAGAAGAGAATAGAGGTGCTGGAAGGCTTCTGTGCATTTTAATTCAAAGTAGACAATGTCGAATCGATAGAAAGGAAGTCCAAAGACATTGGGTCCAAAATTTAAGTGCCATGAAAAAGTGGAATGTATCAAAGACAGAAATGTGTGTGTGTGTGTGTGTGTGTGTGTGTGTGTGTGTGGTGTATTTATAGAGAGATTCAGGAGGAAAATTCATATAACATAGTATACAATGTGACAAAATTTAATCATTTATCCTCATGTTTAGTTGGGTGAAAATACTTCATCCGATTTCTAATGGAATGCAGGGGGAGATTTTAAACATAAAACCACTTAAGTGGTGTCTGCTGTCATATCACAGTGACTCACAAACATATGAGGGAGTGGTGGGAAGTGATGCAAAAGTGCTGGCCGTGAAGTAATATTAACCCGTCTGAGCAGAAAACTCTAAGATTGAAAAAATAAGAAAACATCACAGTGAATAAGTAAGTTACCCGGGAGTGAGGGGTGAAAAGGAGCCCAGCCCCTGAGATCCCATCTTCTCCTACTGCCAGCCCCGCTCTCACTGCGGCCGGTATGTAGGGTCCCAAGATGCGCCCCTGCCTCGTCTCTCCCACCACGGAGCGACCCTACTTCCTTCCGAGCTCCTCCTTACAGGAGCCCTGGGAGGGCTGCAGGGCAGGATTATTATCCTGTTTTGAAGCTCAGAGTGATTGGAGCTGGAGTCACAGAAAGGATATCCAAACCAAAGCCAGGACTCTGGAGTTGTGCCCAACTCCGCCACTCTGATTACGCCGCTGTTCTCAGGAAGAACCATCAATGATTTCTTGCTTCCTTTGGGGTCCCCTAGGAGCACCCATGTGCTTGACCCTTCCTCCAGACAGCGTGCTCGGGGTGCGGATGCTGCTCGCTGTTTCTTCGCATTGCGCCCGTAGATGCTCGCTAAATATTTCCTGAAACCTAAGTCTGTAAAACTGTTGCCTTGTGTTGTTTCGCTCGCCACTCATGCCTGTCTTTTCTATCCAACTTAATGACAAATTATTTGAATACAGCTCTTCTACTTTGTAGGATCTTCAAAGTATTATGATGAGAATTTGGGCGATTTAGTGAGAAATGGTACAAACAAGGATGACTTTTTGAAAACTAATGCGTATACCCAAACCTTGTGCATGTGGCTTCTGTAATCACAACCACTGTTCCCGCCACTGCGTGGTAGGTACCACGGACAACCATTTGTCTTCCTTATCTGAATGATGGCATTTTCAGCAGGTAATATTTTCAGCAGAGGGGTAACGAATAGTTTACTTGACAACGATTTTTAGGATTTTGGCCAGATTCTTGTATTTTGGGAAAATAGCATCTGGAATTTATGACATTAAGGAATTACGAGATTTTTCACACTACCAGACAGTGTAAGATATCTCAGCTTTTAGAGGGAACAGTCTCTGAAGTTTGCATATGTTAATTATTGACATATTTTGAGAGCATTTTATGCTTAAACTCTTCAAAGGGCTTTACATGCGTTGCTTAATTCTCATCACAGCCTAAGACGCAGGCGTTGACTTCCCTCATGGTTTTACAGGTAGGAACCCTGAGGCACAGTGTTGATGTAACTTGCTCAGAGGCACGCGGTCACTGCGTGGTAGAGCTGAGATCTGAGCCCCACCAGCCAGACTCTGGGCGCCGCCCACTTATCTGGTAGGTGACACCACGAGAGGGACGGCTGTTTGCCTTCTGCATTTGCTGGCAGGGCCAGCCACCCACAGTGGCCACTGCCGCCCCAGGTCAGCAGCCCCGGTGGCACCAGGCAGCCCCGGGGGCTCTGCGGTGTGCCCGGCGGAGCTCTCCCCTCCGTACGCACTATCTGCAGAACTGGTGTGGGCCAGTTATTGCTGGGAAGCCAAGCAGTTCCTAGAGAGCTTAGAAATTTAATAGGAAAGTGATTCAATCTTCAGGTGAAGTCCCCAGTTGACTAGAGTTGATTCAGCTTAACAAGCTAGCAAGGTGTAAGCCGGGATATTAATCACACTGCATCCTTCCAGCCTCCCGCCCTTCCTGGGAGCTGGGACCTGAGTGTGCAGGGGAGGGTGCCCCGAGCTCCCAGGTGCTGCTTGGCAGGTGCCTGGACTCTGTGCCCAGCCTGCAGCACTGGCTGCTCTGTTCGGCCCCAAGCCACGTGCAGCCCTCGGCGAGACTCCAGGGCTCTCATTTTAGATCCAGTCAGCGTTAGCTCACGCTGAATAATTGCAACTCGTGTCCTTTTGTTGTCGTTGTTGATTTTTAGGGTTCATCTTGGTTTTATATATGTCTGTGTAATATAAAAATACATGTGATATGTGAAAAAACTATATAGTATGTGTATAATACAGATGGCTGTGTTATGTGTGTGTGTGTGTGTGTGTGTGATTGATATAAGGTTGGATAATAGATATCAGATATTTAGATAGATTGTCTTAGCTGATTTTCAAAGTCCATTACAACAAGGTTAGAATCTCAGTCCTGCCATTTAATACTCATTATTAACTTTTTAAAGAACTCCAAGCTATAAAATGAAGAAAATGCACCCACCTCATAAGGTTATTCTTGCAGCCCTGGCCGGGCAGCTCAGTTGGTTGGAGCATCGTCCCCATACGCCAAGGTTGCAGGTTTGGTCCCCAGTCAGGACACACACAGGAATCCAGCAATGATGCATGAATAAGCAGAACCACCAATCAATCTCTCCCTCTCTCTCTCTCTCATCAATAATAAAAGAGATTATTCCAGCTCTAATTTAGAATCTTTCCCTTCTGGACACTGAGTTTCCTACTCTTAGCAAATTGGAGTGGAGGAAATTCAGGATCTCTGACCTCGACATCAAACCCCTGCCCCCCTAGGCCCCAGGCGCAGAGGCCGGGGAAGAGGCAACTGCGAAGCAACATTTCCCCTGCCGTCCGCGACACGTTTCCTCAGTTGATCTGGAATCTCCATGCACGTCGCGGATACCAAAGGCCAATGGTCTCCGTCTGTGTGAAGCAGGGGCCTTCTGAAAATCAAGCCTATCTCATTAAAGAAGAAAACCCAGAAGGAGGAAGACAAAGCATCTGGTTTGTTGTGTCCGTTGAGCCAACTCAGCTAGAATGCGAGAACCGGAAAATCTGAGTCTAGGTAGACTAGTGAGACCACATGCAGGTAAGCCCCAAACCTTCGCTCCTCATTTGTTGGCCTCTGCGCCCAATTATATGTCCCCTTTTAAGTCAGTGGATTCATCTTTTATTTTTTTTATTTTTAGCCCTGGGAACATAAAACAAAATGGCAGGAGCATAATTCTAATTTATTTTCATTTCGTATTTTATATCTGTAATTACGCTTCTGTTAAATTAGATGAAAATGTCAACCCGCCAATTTGCTCCTTCCTTTGTAACCTTTTGCTACCAGGTTTATCACTCTGACAAAAGGCCTCTTCCATCTTGACACCTAAGAACAAATGCAAATTGTGTTTTTCCAAATTAGAGAACAGCTATTGATCATGTCATTTAAAAACTAGGTGACTTACCCAAGGAAGCTTAAATTCTTTAGTTTTTAGGATTAAAACTTGACAAGCTAACCTTAAACATCAAAATCAGCGTGCGTAGGTGATATAATTCTTCATTCGAGTAGCCCAAACATTAACTCAGGGCCTGAATAAAGTTGCAGATCCCATTGTAGGGAAAGCACTTTGAATCTTTTACTTAGTTTCTAAAATGTGCAAGTAAGTCCTAAAATACAGAATTCTCCTTCAATTTCAGTGAAAAAGAAGCTAGCATTTTCTAGTAAGATCTCTTACCCTAGCTTCCTCCCTTCCCAGAAAGGACCCATTGCTTATTCTCACGTACCATTTTCATGTTGCAGATTGTCACACCAGCACTGGCCCTTAACGCCCGAGAGCTGCTGTCGCTCACTCTCAGCTAAGAAGAGCGTGCCTTCCGAGGTCTGAAGTCAGCTCTCACGAGTCCCCGGAGGGTGAGGGGCTCCCCGGTCCCCTCTCGGGAATTCGGAGACTCCCTACCCATCACGGGCCTTTTCTTTGCTCGCTCTCCTCCCTCTTCTCCTGCAGCTCAGCCGAGGCCGGCGGGAAAGAGAAGAGGACAGGAGTCCCTTGTATGGGCCACTGTAATCAGAATGACCGCGTCTGGGTAGCATCTCCGAGATGACCGCTTGTGAGTTCCCTGCAGGCAGACCTCATGGTTCTGACACTAAGACCCTAAAACTAAAATCCAAAGAGGTTAAACGACCAGTGACGATCGTGGTGGAGAGGCAGGGCCAGGGCCAGAGGAGACGGTGCAAATTCAGGCCACCCCAAGGCAGGGGCATCCAACCCGCGGCCCGCGGGCCACACGCAGCCGAGGGTGGCTGGGAATGCGGCCCAACACAGAAGCGTAAATTTACTTAAAACATGATGAGTTTTTCTGTGATGACGTGTCACGGTATACTTAATGTGCGGCCCAAGACAACTCTTCTTCTTCTAGCGTGGCCCAGAGATGCCAACTGCTGGACACCCCTGGTAGGGTCTGCCAGTTCTCGAGGGTAGGACCTGTATTTCTGCTGCGTTGGACAGTCTCTGCGAAGCAGCCCGGACACTTAAGAACAGCTTCTCTTAACTAGGGGTGCCAGGCCTTGGTGTCGGTGCTGCAGACGGCTGTCTCCACACCGGAGTTTAAGGGACCCCTCCGCCTGTCAGCTTAGTTCTCCCCCTGCCCCGACGCACTGCCCTTGGATTGTGAGTTCTCTTCGGCATGTCTGTGTTCAAAGGCAAGCAAGTTTCCCCGGAAGGATAACATGATTCTCCTTTCATTTTAGAATGTGTCACTTAATCATCCTGTCAGAGTGAAAAGCAGAGTCGAAATCCTGTTTCCCTAACTTGAATTCGTGGATCTAAAATGGGAGTGGCTGAGAGAGACGTGCAGGTGTATTTAGCTCTGAAAAGCCTCCCTTGAAACTACAGTCCCAATTTTAAGTTTACCTGCATTTTTCGGAGGAGATGATGCATCCCTTGCGTCAGGCTCCCAAAGAGGCGAGCGATCCCCCAACATTCAAGCTGTCCTCGACCCGGGTAGCCAGACACACCAGCTCCAAGACCACACCTCCTCCAGGCTTTTGGGAAAGCGGGGACCCCGAAGCCCACCGCGCCCTCTTCCCACTCCACCAGCACTGCCTTCCCGCATCCACTGGGACAGTCATGTCACGCGTTTCCTTTCCTCCTGAGAACTGCAGCCACCACAGCCCTTGACTGCCCGGTCACTCCTCAGTCCCACCCTGTCCTCCCCCTAAGCTCCGTGTGTGCTCCCAACCCCTCCTCAGTTTTCGGTCCCTTCCTCTCCGCTCTCTGGATACGAGGGTCCAACATCAGCAAAGTGCTCTCTGTCCCTCATCTGTTTTCTGAGTGTTTTCTTCACCCCCCGAGGGCGCTGGTTTCCTGGCGCCCCTTACGTGGCCTCTTACCTGCCGTGGTCCTCGGGCCTCTGGGCCCGGGGGAGGGGAGGCTGCATTTCCTCCTTCCTCTTCGCCGCTGCCTTCCATCTAGTCTCTCTCCTCCTCCTTCTCCTCCTCCTCCTCCTCGGAAACGTGCTAGGCGTTTCCACCCTGAGAGGGCCTCACCCCTCAGTGCTCTTACCCATCCACCCCGGGGTCAGCCCTTCCCCTTTTCCAACAATTTCTGCTCTGCTACTGCTCTCGTCTTAATTCTCGGTGAATTCAATTTACACATAGACGATCATATCATACCCTCGTCTCTCTGTTCCTTGAACCTTTCAGATGATCTCGTCCTCTCTTTAAGTCAAGTATTCTGAGGTCGTACCCTCCAACCCCCACAGGGGCTCCTCCTCTGGTCCACAGAAGGCTGTAAATGATTTCCAGGAATATCTTCTCGCGTCTCTGAAGGATGATACGTAGTTAATATCATTCTAGGTTCAAAGGAGTGAAGTTAATTTATTAGATGCGGGGTCCAGCAAGTGCCTTCTCTGGCCCTCACATCGCCCTTGTCCGCGATTGGACCCGCGTGTACGAGTCCCCTGCGCTTCTGAACATGTCCCGACTACCACCAAATTGCAGCCACCTTGTGCTTTCCTATGGATATAAAATCAGAAAGACGGAGGCTTCTCTCCTTACCCTTCCGTCCATTTTGTCACCTAATGAATCCCTGAAGGAGCCAAGAGCCCAATGCCCAGTCGAGTCACTACTGCAAATAGCTCCTTGGGGTTTTGTCCACTACGCCCCTCTCCTCGGTCCAGAGAACACTCATGGAACAGAGTCTAAAAGGCACGTGTCTCTGCCCTCCTACCACTCCTTGCTCAGGGTGGACCCTTTCCAGCCAGGAGTCCCCAAAGCGCCAGCCCAGGTTAAGCGAACCCCTGGCAGGCCCTCCCCGCTGGCCGGTTCACATGCCCGCAGCTCCCGGTCCAAGCGTAGGATTGGGCCAGAAGCTGGGTTTCTGTGATGTTGTGATTTATAATGAGACGTATGGATTTGGTCTTTATCCTGTTTCTGGCACCGAGCGCCTAAAACCTTTGGAATTTCCTGTGATAAAATATAGTTTCCTATTATGTTAACGAGGTGACTTTGGAAAGCCCCCAGCTAACCTAAGGAGGGGAGCTGGCCGCCTGCAGGCCCAACTGTGTGATTAGAGGGTCGGAACTTTCAGTCCCCCGCTCCCCATCGCTTCCTCCCAGTCTCCTAGGACGGCTGAGGGGAGAGAGGTCGCATCCATCACCAGGAGTCAGTGAATTAATCAATCGTGACTACGTAATGAAGCCTTTGTAAAACCGCAAAGGGAGGGGGCTCACAGAGCTTCCGGGTTGGTGGCCACGCGGAGATTTGGGCAGAGCTGTCCCCGCGCCTCGCTCTGGGTACCTCCACCTGCGGTTGCCCCTGAGTTATAGCCCTGTTATAATTAAGTAATAATCTAGTAAGTGACATCTTTGTGTGAGCTTTGTGAGCTGCTCTAAAAGAATGAGTGGAATCCAGCGTGGGGTGGCTGCAACCTCCCACTTAGAGCCAGTAGGTCCGAAGCACAAGTGACAGTGTGGACTAGCGACCGGCAGAGAATCACTGGGTGTGGAGACCAAACCCACAGGTCGCCACGATCCAAGGACGCAGAGCGCTGGAATGCAAAGAACCAAATGTGTTCAGGAAACGTCCTTAGGAGGCTAGTTTTGATAAACCAAGAGGAAGAGCTTGTTTTGCGTGGGGGAGGCAGGAAGCAATGCTTTTTAATAGGTATATCAATCATTCAAAATTGGAATCTTGAAGGTATTTAAGACTATATTCCTCTCATAAGCATTTTACACCTTCTCCCTGAAATGCTATTTATACAATTAATAAAGAATTATAGGTAGCCCCCAAAACAGGTGTTGCTAGGGCTCCTTTTAAGTTATATCAGTTTGCAGGTCGATGTTCAAATGAACACAGGTTTCCTGGGTGCCCTTTGCTTTAGCTGTCATCTGCGTGAGCACTGAGGTACACATCCCCTCCCACGAAAGTGCTCCCCCGGGGACCCCAGGCCCTGCTCACAGGTGGGAGGCGGGGCTGCAGGGTCCCCGCAGGGTCGCTGCCTGTGCCCACGCACATTAAGTGAGTAGTCCTTCGACTAGCTAATCAGTGAATTCCAGCAACGTGACGGTTGGTGAGGACCGCGTAGTGAGTGCCCTGTGGCGGTGGTCGATATTCAGCAGGAAGGGAGCTGACGACGGGGCCGAAGGCCGAGGCCGTGCGCTGGGAGCCCCGGGCAGGCCCAGCCAGGGCAGCGGGTCTGAGGTGGCAGGTCCACCTTGCCCAAGACCGCCCGGAGTCCCCCTACTAACCTGAGGTACAGCAAACGCGCTGCTGAGCGCGGACTCCGCCTGGGCAGGCTCCTCTCAATCCTGCGTCTTTTATTCCCCGCTTCCCTTTCAGTGGAATGTTCTTTCTCCCACATCTTAGGGCCCAAACCCAATTCCCGGGGGAAGCTTCCTGATCTGCTGAACTCTCTCGAGTGCTGGTTTACTGATTGCCGCACCCCTGTCTTACCTTAATTCAAAAAGAATCTGATGCCGACAGACGGACATCTCGTTCAGTAGAGAAAGTCTCCGAGGGAAGGAGTGAGAATTTGCAGCGTCTCTGTCGTCGGGTTAACGGTGCATTTGGATAGGTGGTCCCCGTGGCTCACAGACCACCGCATTGCGGGCCCGCCTGTCGAAGCAACCCGCACAGAGACATAGCTCTGGTCCAAAGGTCGCGAGTTGCATTTTGTTCCCCCAGTCTGAGAAAAGGAGAATTGGCGGCACTTAGGTCGACGTCCTGGGGAGGTGACGGAGGGTACCTGGGAAGCTGCTGAGTCTCGTGGAGGTGGACAACCAGCTAAGAACCATTAATGTCTCACCTTGGCCCTGAGAGAGGGTCAAAACAAAACAAAACAAAACAAAAACAAACAAACAAAAACAATAAAAATTCATGATTTCTCTTATTAAAAGGTTAAGAATTCGGGAATGTCGGGGTCCCTGAATTGAGCCTCAACCCAAGCTGACATGGCAGTTATGAAATAAAAGGGGCCACAGTGTTCGTTCCTCCTTTTTTATGGAAAAAGTGGGGTTTTGTCCCTCCCAGCCCCTACCTTCTGAAACAATCATACTCTGACTGGCCTTAGCATGGAAGGCAGAGCTGGAAAAATTGGGGTCGGGGCGGGGAGAGTGGGAAGAGGAAGTCCCAGCAGCAGCAAAGTGGGGTTCGGAGAGGCTCAGGAGGCAGGCGGAGGAGGGGACGCTCAGGAACAGCGACAGTGACCGGCAGCTCCAGCCTGCTCCCTCCCCAGCAACCTGGACAGCTGGGGCGCAGGCCCGGGGCTGCAGCGCCCTGTCCCTCCAGGGGCTCCCCCTGCCCCCGCTCGGGCGTCAGAGTGCTCTCCTGCAGGAGAAAGCTCCGACAAGAAGAGGCCACTTGGGGTTTTCTGGCTGTCGTACCAGAAGAGGCTCTACAGCCAAACATGTTTTTAAACTAGCTGCCGTGGAAGCATGTTTGAGGGAGAGTAAATCGGGCTTTGATTTAACGGTTCTCAGAGAGTCTGTCCAGCAGGTTCCAAACAGGTGTGCACCTGACGTGTGGGCTCCCCGCCTGAGCTGGGCTTGCAGAGCGTGGACTCAGCCCAGGGTCCCGGGGCGAGGAGCCCCTGTCCATCGCCGATGACTCGGGATGAGATTGTGAAGCTGAGGTTCCCCGCCCTTGCTCTGCTCCTGCCGCACCCCGTGCTTCGGCCACGTCGTGGCTTCCAGGCAGGTCCACGGGGAGCGCAGAGGCCATTCTGTGGCAGGCCGCCCGTGAGCAGCCGCCCGGCGGGGTCTGCTGAGGGGAGAAGCTAAAACCGCCTGCGGCACGAGGTTTGCCGATCTCTGTGCATCTCACTCACGGATTCGGTCCGAGCGACCTGATCATTTGGCGCTGGCTGCGCATGGCTAAGCGGGGAACGGCGGCTCGGGTGACGACAGTGTTCTAAACGCACAGAGGTCTCTGTTTACGCTGCAGTAAGTGAAAAAACGTCTAGAAACCCCAATTCTTTCAAATCAATGTGGGCAGAAGTGTAGGCTCTTCAGGCCTTAGAATGTTTGTTGTGGCATAAAATCACCCGTTTGATCGTCCAGATTGATCAAGTTGACCTAATAATGGCCAGGTTATTAGCAAAACCATTCCTAAATCTACCAATCAAACAAGAAACGAAAATGAGAAACTTCTGCGCTTTCACTGAGGCTCTGAAGATAGACATATTTACTGTGTTACATGCGGACATATGTGTATATATACACAATACAAATGTAACACTACACATGCATAATTATATATATATATGTGTGGATGGCGGGGCTTTGTATTTCTTTGATTAACGTTTCTCATCAGTAAAATGCAGGTTGTGTTTCTGCATTAACTATGTGTTGAAGGGAATCTCTGCAGAGAACTTTGCAAAAGGGCCTCTTCCTTCCAGAGCGGCTGTCACTCCCCTTCAGCCTTCCGTGGGGGGCAGCCATCGCTGGGGTATTTTTTGAGACTTAGACCCCTACACCCAATGAGCCTGCACCCTCTGATCCAATGGCAAGGATTCTTGCCCCTTTCTTTTTTGGGCGGACCACATATTAGAGACCCCTGGGGCGAGTCCTCACTTCAGCTAGAACCACCCCAGTCAGGCATCCGTCAGCCGTTCCTTTATAAAAACTTTAAAAAAAAAATTGAATATGTTATTTAACCCGATGTATTAAAAATATTACCTTTTGACATATTAAAAATTATCAGTGAGATAGTTTATGTTCTTTCAGTCTTACTAAGTCTTTAACAGTCAGTGAGTATTTTACACTTAGAGTGCCTCGTAATTGGAGCATTAGCTTTGCATTGGGAATGCCTTGATCTGTATTTAGATTTCATAGCAGTTACAGTTGAAAGAGTAGATGATCATAGTTAAGTGGCTCCAAACATACTTAGAATTTTTCCAATAGCCGAATCAAATGTCAGTGTTTAAATTCAAATTTAAATACAGTTTACAGTTGAAGGCTTCAGTCTTCCTGGCCACGTTTCAAGGGTGCAAGAGCCAGACGTGGCTGAGGTTGGCTTATTGGACGGTCCAGCTCTTTACTGCCCTATACGAACAATTTAAGAGGTTTGTACAAGGTAACAGGACACAAAAGCTTTATGGATAGGGTTGCAGATTCTCCATTGCAGCTAACCTTTGAGAAACCACTTCCTGAGCTTCGGCTCCCTGGCCAGGAAGATATTCACACAACTATTAGAAAAAGGCTATTAAACTAATTCTCCCTTTTCCAACCACATACCTGGGGGAGGCAAGGGTTTTTCTTTTTCTTTCTATTTTGTTTATTGTGGTAACACACACATACCATGAAATGTACCAGCTCCACCAACTTCAGGGTACAGCTCCGTGATCACAGAAGTGGTATTTCCAGTTGTCCTCGCCCCGCTCTGACGACCAGGGGTCACTGGACGTCCCTGCACCTGTGGCCCTGACGAAGCCCTCCTGCCCCCCGCACACACCTTGCTGGGAGGAAGCACAGAGCAAACGAATCTAGTTACAGGGAGACCAGACACCCACAAGGTCTCCCGTGCATCCTGGTATTTAAAACACCCCAGGTAGATGACGGTTTATCAGAATTCGTACGTTGGGCCCTTCTACTTAATATATTTTGTTAATAGGTTCATTTATCCTAGAAAACATTAAATAAATATACCCTGGGGAATTGACGAGATGGAGCAAACGGTATTGACAGAGCCCTATTTCACTGACGCGCAAATCAGTCCACAGGATAGCTGTTTCAATAAAAAGCAGGAAGCATTACTCATCTGGGCTTTAAGGGGTTTGCCAATTCATCCGTAAAGAACAGCAAGCATTAGTGTTAATATAAAACATTCAGATCACCGACACGTTCTGTTCCATGACATTTCTAATCCGTATAACTCACGTACCTGAAGTAAACATCCTTCAAAAGAGAAAACGTGACGCTCCTGCAGAAAGACAGGCTGGCTCCCGTGCTCGTCCCTTTGCCTTCCATGGCCTGCTCCCCCTCCCCCCATCTTCCCCGGCCCCTCCCCCCATCTTCCCCGGCCCCTCCAGTGCAACGTGTTCCGAAGGCGGCGGCGATGTGGGGGCAGCTGAAGGAGGAAACGAACGGCCAGGTGCTCTGCATCCCCCACCCGCTGAAATCTGCCATCGTAGTTCAGGTTTCGGCCATGACGTGCCAGCTCCAGATCCAAGGGTGTTCCCGCAGGGCTTTAACGTTGAGAACGGGGGGTGTCTGTACCCCAGAACGAGACCTGCGCACGCGCCTTGGCATCGTCTCCATGTCCCAGATTCAGGGAGGCGGGCTTCCTTGCTCACACACGCGCACACCATTAGTAGGCAAGATGCAATCCCGGGTTTTTCTGGCTCAAAAGGCCCATCCACTGACCACAGGACTATTCATGGACGAAGAAGAATGAGCCTATCTCAGGATTCCGCACCCTCCAAACTACACCAGAAGGCAGTCGGGAGATGTTTGCCGTTGTCCTAGTCGCTGCTGGCTTTCCGCGCCGCCGCTGGGGGCCTGGCTGGCCGGCTGCAAAGCTGTTGGGGGTTCCCCTGGAGTCTGCCTGCGGTAGGCGACAAGGGCAGCCGGCCGGGAGCCAGCGGTCAAAACTTCAGGGCAGCCAGATCAGTCATTAATTAAATCTCCACAGCGTATGAAACGATTTCAAAGCTCTTGAGGATGAAGCTTTGCTCTCCTTTAAGTTCATTAAACTATTTAAAATTTCAGCAGACACTACTTTGGGAATCGCATCTTCTACCTGTCGGCAAAGATTTAACAGTTTTACTATTTTATCGACACAAGTTTCAGTGTCCGAAGGCACGCGGCTCCTGCTTCCGGTTTAATCGATGCGACGATGGGTTCTGTAGATTCACGGGTTCGCCTATGACCTAACGATCGCTGTGGTTTCTTTACAGCTATATTGCATATCTATTTCCAGATGTCTGTATATGGTCTTTATGGAAAATACAAACTAAAATTCATAATAGAAGGGAGAAAAATAATCAGATAGGTTAAATGTAGTTCTATTTACTACGATTTGTATGATTAGGTGAATTTGTTCAAACAAGGTCATATGTCTGGTGTTGATATCTCAGGTACATGGAAGTATTAACTAAGCTGGACTTTTTAATATTGTAATTTTATTTTATTAATTTTTTAAAAATTTATTTTATTATTTTTAGACAGAGGGGAAGGGAGGGAGAAAGAGAGGGAGAAAACATCAGTGCGTGGTTGCCTCTCACACGCCCCCTACTGGGGACCTGGCCCGCAACCCAGGCATGTGTCCTGACTGGGGAATTGAACCGGCAACACTTCGGTTTGCAGGCCGACACTCAATCCACTGAGCTACCCCAGATGGGGCTAATATTGAAATTTTAAAAGTCATGATATTCAGAAACATATTGTCAGGATATTTGAATGTGGTAAGTGATTTGCAGATTCTACTTACATTTCATTCATGAAATTTTTAAAAAAATTTATTGAACTTATTGTGATGACATTGGTTAATAAAATTATATAGGTTTCAGGTGTACAATCTATATACATCATCTGTATATTGTATTATGTGTTCAGCACCCCAAGTCGGGTCTCCTTCCATCACCATTTATACCCCTTTACCTTCTTCTATCTCTCCCCCGTCCCCTTTCCTTCTGGTCATCATAATACAGTTGTCTGTGTCTGTGAGGTTTTTTCCTTTGCTTAATCCCTTCATCGTTTTCACCCATCCCTCCCCAGTCTCCACCCCTCTGACGGCTGTCAGTCTGTTCTCTCTATGAGTCTTTTTCTATTTTGTTTATTTGTTTATTTTGTTCATTAGATTCCACATGTAAGGGAAATTATATGATATTTGTCTTTCTCCGACTGGCTTAAATTACTGAGCATAATAATCTCCAGGTCCATCTATGCAGTCACGAAGGCTGAGATTTCCTTCTTTATTTATGACTGAGAGACCCTGACGATATGTTTCTGAATATTACAATGTGTGCCCCCAAACTTATTTCACATTTGTATCATAAAAGTGTGTACCTGTTTGCCTGATACATTGTTAACTCATTCATTCAGTAAATAAATAAATAAATAAATGTCACATGTATTTGCTGGAAAAAATTTGCATTTATCACCAGACTATTAAAATAATTAGCTGTGCATGAAAACATTCAACCAGAAACAAGGTAAAGGGTTTTGCTAAATTTTTATACCTGATGTTGCAGACATTAGAAACATCTGGACTTGACTTACTGACCACAGATATAATTTATGTAAATGATTCATTCAATATGGATTATTAAAATATTTACTGAGCACTTACTTTGTGCCCAGCACTATGTTACCTAGTGGTTCATCGAAGGGCTATCAATTGTTTGGTGAAGGGACCAGCAGTCCACGTAACAGATGCTTCGTTAATGTGGCGTGAAACTGAACACAGAAAGAATGAGCAAATTCCAGGGAATCATGCCGAAGCTGCAGTCACCGTCCCCCCTTCCAAAGAGTAACTCCTCTTTTTCTGTTTAGTAAAAAAAAAAAAAAAAAAAAGATTCTGTTTTGTTGACGTCTGACCAGAGGCCGCTCCCCAAGGTTTGATTACAAATGAGCTTTTGCTTCTGTAACATCTCATATGCCCACGCCTGGCCAGCCCGCACTCAGTGCGTCCTGGATCCCACTGGGAAGCGTGCCCTCCGCCGGCGTTCACGACTGCCCTCCCCTGACCCGAACTCCTTCCTAGCCTCCTTCCTCACTGATCACCTTGCCGTGATTTATGCTCGGCCGGTTTGAGCTACTTTATTTCCGTTACCCTCCCAGCCCCCTCGCCCCAAACAGGTCCCCATCACTTTCCAACATTGTGTCCTCAACACAGAACGTTCTCCTCCTCCTCCTTGTCTATGGGCACCCCATCCATCCTCTGAGAAAGACCCGGACCTCACTCCCCAGCCCGACGCAATTATTTCCTGCTCTGAGTTCCACCAGGGCTTGGTTTGTCTACTTTTATGCTATATATTCCCTAGTCTGCAGTGTGTTACTCTAGTATGTGTCTTAGTGTTATATCACACTGGAAACTTCTAGTTGGGATAAATGCCTGTTTCGCTTTTATCTCTGGATACCCTGTTGAACTCCACACCAAGGCACTCGGCAAACGTTCCTTGAATGAGTAGGTGGGTGTTGGCCTGCCTTCTCCTCCACTGTCGTCCCCTTGGTTACAGCTTGGAAATGACAGGCATAGCACTGCGCAAGCCCACCGTCATGCCTCGCCTGCCTGCATCCGTGCAAAAGGGCGCTGAATTTCAGGGGAGCATTGATCCACCCAGGCTATTTCCAACCACAATTAAGAGGGGCCGATTGTATGCCTTCCTGGCAGATTCCCACTTACGCGAACACTTCATGGGACTGTGGCCTGTAGGTGTCCCAGATGGAGTGACAGATGCGTTGTCATTTGCACCAGGACACGTGCCAACGGAATGGCCGAGGTTCAGAGCCACCTCTGGAGAGAGGCAGATATGTAATGTGTTCTTCTTGGCGATAACTCACACCTGCAAACCTTCAGAGAACTCTGTCTATAAACCTGTGAAACTCTTTCTCCTCTCCGTCACGGACAGAATTGGCTGTTGCCTGGGCCAGCCCAGTCAGAACTAAGGAAGTAAACGCAGGTGTGTCACCTGTCCTTTCTGTGTGCCTCTAACCCCTTCCAGGACTCTAATTTTGAGGCTGCATGTAAGTCCTAGTCAGGTTTCAGGGTTAGAAATTAACTTAGGTCACCACCCTTCTCGGCAGTATCTGCGGGATTTACAAAGAGGGTGCAGAAAAGACACCTCCTAGAAAGCAGGGTCTCTCTCGGGATGGAATTGCCGTCTTGGGAATCCTGCACCGTGGACATGTCAGAATATTTAGTATTTTAGTAACAACCACCGCGATTGCATGCGCTCTAGGGGAACACACTCGCAGTCGGTCTCCTTATTTGTAAAGGAGCGGAAATCATAGCACTTTCCCAAGGTCGTTCAGACAACTGAGTTACTACTTTTTTCGAGAACCGGGAAGAGGTTTCTCCCTACTCACAATCTAATGCAACCTGCCACACTGACAGCTGACAGGAGATGCCTGGGTCCGAGACAAAGGACTGACTTCATGACTCACAGCAGAAGCTGTAGCCGGAGAACCAGCATGTTCTTGTGCTGGGTCTCCAAGCCCCAGGCCCCACAAGGCGACACAAAGAGACCCAGGGGACACCGGCGCACACGCTGGGCTGCGTTCCGACAGAACTCAGATGAACTCAGGGATCCCGAGCCTTTTAGGACAGGCAGTGCCTCCAGAGAGAGACATTGGGTTCGCATATGGGACAGTAAGCATGTGTACTGCCGCGCTGGAGGGAGACACGCATCTCCCTCCTCACCCTGTTGGCTAAACAGAGACCTCAAGAAACACATCCCGAGCAAAAACAGGGCCTCTGCTGGCAGGACGTGCGGCCGCGTGAATGGCTTGTGGAGACTCGATTCCCCACGTACAGCACTTATGGCCGCACCTGGCGCAGAGGGAACGCTCAGCAACTGCGATTGTCACTGTTGGTAGGTCACGAAGGTGGCTCTGCCTCATTAAAAGATGACCTCATTCAGGAACTGAGGAAATAAAAGAGAAATGCAAAATAAATCATCATGCATCTCATGTGTTTCTGAAGTAAAAAACGGACACTGTTCACGTGTAGGTGCCCAGACCAAGTCCACGCGCGTGAGGACTTGTTTCCTGTTTCCTGTGGAGCGTGCGGGCGTTGGCGCGGACTCTGCGCCCGCTGCCCACGCGACGCTGTGTCTCCGGGGACGGAGGAAGCGAGTTTGTCCTCTCCACCTCTGGGGTGTTGCTTGCCCGGTCAGTATGCGAGCCACGGCTGCTTCTCTTTGTGTGCAGAATAGCTGAGTTGTGGTCCATGCCCTTCTAAAAATAAAGGCGCGCCTGGGCATTTTGTCTCTAAAATGCCACTGGGTTTTTCCATTAAGTTGAAATGAAAAAAAGATGATTTGCAGTGGGCATGGAAGCATCAGCTCAGTGGCTTGACGAGCTTCTGAGAGGCAAGTTCAGGCAAATCCAGGCAAATCCAGGCACGGCAGAAGGTCACACTTGTTTGAGGGGCACCCTCTCTTCTGTCCCCTGAGTAATTCTTCCTTTGGAAAGAAGGCTGGTCTTCCCCAAATGCTCAGATCGCTTGTCTCCAGAAAAACAGTAACTCATTTCCACGAGCCCCACTTCTCCTTAGCATCCTGGACTAAGTGCAGCACACAGGGTGTGCTATTTATATCAGGACATCGCCTCCAGCTGGTGCTTTTCCATGGTCATGTGCACGGGAATCAGCTGGCGATCCCTTAAAACGCACTTCCGGTTCAGCAACCCGCGCTGGGTCAGAGCTCCTAGAGCTCCATCGAGCTCCCAGGTGAGGCCGAAGCCGGTGGTCCGCTGGTCTGCATTGGAGCATCACGGCTTCATAAAAACTGCTCAAGCAAACGGGAGGCAGAGGAGGAGGAAGGGGCTCCAGGGGCTGCTCAGGGGCATCCAAGCAGAAGGCACCCTGCGGGCGTCCCCCGCCCCAGCGCCTATGCCGAGGCTCTTGGACGTCCTGGCCCTGGAGTCCGGAAAGCAACTGGGGAGGGCAGCCGGCGCAGTGCCTGGCCGGGCTCAGGGCTCTGCGAACCGAGGGCGGCTGCCAGCCCGCAGGGAGGCACCCCGCTCCCCAGCCCCCACCCAGGACCAGCCCAGCATCGCCTGCCGAGTGGTGATCAGTCACAGGCCCGTCTCTGTGCACGCCCAGACTCTGAGCTGACAGAAGGCGGCCCTGCTTCGGCAAAGGCTGCCCCGCGCCAGAGACAGCCCTGCCATGCCAGCCCTGCCATGCCAGCCTCCCAGGGCTTGGGTGGCATCCCTGGGCTTACCGAGCCAGAAGCAACTAGAATTCTGACCCAGGTCAATTCACTGCAACCAGTTATTTATGGAGGGGTCTCAGGTGGTCAGTGGAGCCCGCCCGAGGTGGATGGGCCCACTGTCTCCGTGCATTCGAGGGCGGCAGTGTCCCCGGGCCCTGGGAGCTGGCCCCTGTGTGCACCGGTCCCGGCTCTCCTGACTGTGCTCTCTGGTCCATGCCCAGGCGCCCCCGAGTCGGTGCATTCGGTTCCCTCCCCTCCCCCTCAGCACCCTGCCCTGTTCTAGGCCTGAAGCTCCTCTGACAAGCACACTGGCAGCACAGCCTGAGTAAGAACAGAAGCTCAGCCTGTTCCCAGATGCGCTGTGTTGACGTTTCCCAGGGGAGGACTGAAGGTCAGGGGAGGGTGGGTCGGGGGCCGGCTCTCAGCCTCCCTCCTCCAGCCCACGGGAGTGCTGCCCAGTTTATGGAACAGCCCAAACCCATGGAAGGGACACTGTACAGACTGCCGAGGGGCCAGGAGAGGCAGGTCTAGCCCGGGGCAGGGAGTGTGAGGGGCTCCTGGAACCTGTCTGACCACAGAGGTCCTGGGAGGCAGCCCTGGGCTCAGAGGCCATATGGAACAGGGTGGGAGGGGGCGAGTGGGTGCAGATTCTTAAAATTCCATGTATCACCTGGCGCAGGTGCTTCTGCCCTGTTTCTGGGAGGGAGTGCGCTGGGGCGGAGATGCTCCTGGAATCGGTGATCACCAATGACGAGAGATGGTTTCCACGTTCTCTTCCTCTTTCTGTCCCCCTTCCTCCGCTGCCAGGTGTCCTGGCTTCTCAGAATTCCAGGGCACACAGGACCCCTCCTGCCTCTCAGGGTGGCATCTTCCCAAGCTCTATACACCTGGAGTTCCGGTGGGACCCCAGGACATCGGGGACGTGTGAGACCCTCTTCCCAAGGTGTGACGAGTTACCAATTGCTTGATAGAATTGCAACACAATTCATAAGGCGGCATTTTTCATTGCGAAGCTCGTTTCCCTGGGATACCTGTGAACGACTATGAAGAAGACCAGGAAGGGGAGTACATGAGAGCTATGTATGGCAGGTTCTCCGTCCAACCCATGGGTTGGAGTCTGTGAATTCTGTTCCGTTCTAGGGGTGCTCCGGCAATGCGGGCGGTTCTGCCTGCGGTTTGAGGCTTAATATGCTGGTGCTCGTGGTGTGTCCCACGGGACCCTAGGCGGTCGCGCCCCTAGGCTCACCCAGGGTGGGACTCAGACACTTCTCGCGTTGGGCTATGCCTGGCCCTGTCTCAGTGCACTGGAGACGCTCAGGGTGGGGGTGGGGAAAAGCCCTGCCCCGGCTGTTCACGCCCTCGATCATGACGTTGCAGTGAAGCGCTGGCCTGGAGACCCCGACCGGGGTCCAACGACGTGTCCACCACTTCCCATCTCTGACCCGGGGCCAGTCACCTGACCTCTTCGTGTGTCAGTTTCATCTTCTCTCAACCAGGGGACTAACAGTATGTTGTGAAAATCAAATCGGTTAACTCACATGAAGCACTTAATCTCTCGGAGTAAAGGTTTTATAAGTAGAGTGCAATCATCTAGCCGACTGCCTGCCTGTAATTCGGCGGCATGTGAGGGTTAGCTATTACTGTTAAGATACAGAGCCATGATCACGTTTTATTTGAATGCTAATGTGCAAGCACGCTAACAAGGGCCTGCCCTCTGTTAAGCTCTCTGGTGGTCTCATGTAATTGGCTCATGATCTTTACCATAAACTGTGGAGCAGTTGAGAAAACTTTGCTCAGAGAGGTTGAGTCTTGGTCCAAGGTCACTGAACCAATACTTAAGGCTATAAAGATTTGGACCTGGGTCTATCAGGTCTCAAAGCCACACGTTCTTTCTTCTGTACCACAATGATTTTTTTTTTAAAGAAAGAGTATAATTTTTGGCCATAAGGTGTAGGGTCAAAACTCACATCCCGGAAATCAGGTGAAGATAGCGGTTGTCCCTTGGTTATTGGGGCCAACGGTACGTGCGGACACGCTGGTCCGAGAAGCCTACAAAAAGGGGGGAAATGACTACATAGCTACTTCGGAGAAGGATAAAAACGTGGGCGTGGGTGGCATGTGAGCAGCAGAAAGCCGTGGGACAGAGACGTGGGTGCTCCGGGCACGGGGTGGCTTCAGCATGCACGTCGCCGTCGCGTGTGCTGGTGATGTGTTCCTCGGCGTGGTCCCGGGTGCACCCAGGCCCGCAGCAGCCTGCGGCTTTCTGAGAGCCTCTAGCTGACCTGGTGCGGGAGGCAGACTCCTGCAAACCCAGGATAGAGCGGCTGGATGTTGAAAGAGAGGCCGAGGCGCAATCAGTGTTCCAGGCTTTTGTGGTCCCCTTTTCCACTCCGCACCTCCATCTGGCTTTGGTAGCGATGTTTTATTTTTTTCTTTCTCTGAAGGCAGCAGAGTAGAGTTGGGGTGTACCTTCGAGTTCTTCTGATCTCGACCTGAAGACCTTGCAATTGCCCATTCAGGCATAACATGTAATCAGGCTTTGGTAAAATTCACAGATTTGGAAAGGCACCTGCAGAGACTTCCTTGCACAGCCACAGAACATCGTGTGTTACTCGGAGCGGTATTTTTTAAGGGATTATTTCTGTACCTCTCGAGTTTTCTTTTTCTCTGGGATCCCTTCAAAGAAAGTGCTGTAGGTTGGAAAGGCGGAGCAGTGTGCTCAGACGGCCATAGTACTTTGTTTACGAACCTACGTCCCTCTGCAGGATGCAAGCCTTCCTTCGTAGGTGGGCAGTGTGCCCTGTTTATCTTTGCACCCCCGCACTTAGTTCATCATCTGGCATGTAACAAGCACACAGCATTTGTTGAATGAATAAATGCCCAGGGGAGAGAAGGGAGGGGGTCCCGAGTTCATGGTTCTGATGTGTCGGATGCACGCTGGGCCCTGCACTCGTGTGATTTCATCTGCTCTTCACAACACACTCACCATAGGTGCCACTTTTCTTTCTCACAGATGTGAGCAGGGGATGCAAGTCCCAGGGCTGTGGGAGGTGGCAGGTACCTCCTCTGAGAGAAGGTGGTCGGCAGCCAGCAGGGAGCGGCAGGGGCTCAGGACACCTGGAGAAGCCACACCCAGCCTCAAGGCGGCAGCTCTGGCTCATCTCCCCCCAGTGGATTCTGCATTTAAAGCTTCATCGAAACGATCTGTTTATGCATATGTCTTAGTTACTAGACAGAAAGTCCCCAGGAACACATTTTTAAAAATTCTTACATTCCTAGAAATTTGCAGAAGATATGAATAGGGTAGGTACTCAAGGAATGTTTGTCCAAGTATGGATAAGTTTCGAAAGAAAAATAGAAACCTCAGATCTGGTAAATGTCTCCGTCTGGCGTAGATTTCAGCCTGATACTGCAGTCTCCTCTCCACTGATGGGCGGTATCGGAAAGAATTCTAACCAGTTCTTTTTATATGGGTTCTTTATTTTTTCATTTATGTACTTTTCTAGTTTTATTGAGATATGAGGGAAAACAGCACTGTAGTTTAGGGCACAGCTTGGTTAGGCTGTGGAATGATTACAGCAGTACGTTTAGTTAACCTCCGTCATCTCATATAGATAACGAAAAAGAAAGAAAGAAAAAGAAAGGTTCTTTTTCTTGTGATGAGAACTGTTAGAATCTACTCTTAACACCTCATAGCATGTTAACTACAGTCATCAGGTTGTATGATATGTCCCTAGTACATATTTATCTAGGGAAGTTTGTACCTTTTGACCAACTTTTTCCAATTCTCCCTCTCTCCCCTCCACCTCCCCACCGCCCACCTTTGGTAACCACAAATCTGATCTCTGATATCTTTTTCTATGAGTTTTAGCCACTTCGTCTTTTTTTTGTCTTTTTTTTAAGTGGCTTTATAGCTCAAGAAGGTCTTTCTTTGATGAGTCCAATCTCCGTCCCATAACTTTCTCCCCAAGTCCCAGCTCGGCCTCTGGAAGCCATGGTCTAACACAGCCTGCATCCTCTCCTGGGCCTCGCTGTTTCAGGTTGCTGAGGTCAGTGAGCAGGTCCCAGCATCCTCATGCTACGTGGACGCCACCTGCTCATTTCTTGTTGATATCCTGTCTCAACCTTCTACACCCAGCTCCCCATCACTATTGGTCGGCATTGTAAGGGGTCGCCTGGAAGAGAAGACGTGACAAAGGTGGCGGCTTGTGTTTTCCATGTACAGCCTCAGAGGGAGGCAGTGCTGGCAGCACCTCAGAGGCTCAGGCCCCCAGTGTCATCCTCAGCATGTGGTTTTGTCCTCATTCCTGATGCAGTCCTGTGGTGGTCACGCGGTTGCTCGGGCTGCAGCACAGCCTCGCTCTTCCAGAGCCGCAGGGAGGTCGCAGTGAGTGTGGGCATGTGGTTGTGCAATGGGCACTCTCTCCAGGGCTTTCTCGGGGGGATCCTGTTCCCCAAACATCTGGTCGACCACACACCACGTGGTTGCAAGGGATGCGGGAAAGCATAATGATTCAGCTGGGCGCATGCTCCTTGAAAACGTCGCAAGGGAGGGTGACTGCGGATGTTGACAGGCAACCAGCAGTGCACGTCAATGATCATCTTAAAATAAAGGGTCCCGAGACTGGACAACATGTCCTAGAATGGGGAGCCCAGAGGAGCACCGAAGGACCGTAACCTCTCTGAAATCCTGTGACACCAGCAGGAAAGCAGACCAACCCTGCAGCGGGAGTGACAGCTCCCTGCAGGGGGCAGCCAGCACTGCAGAGGTGGAGAGAAAGCCCCAGGCTGGTGAGCGGAGGTGGCCTCGGTGTTCCAGCCTGAGATTCCAGCTCCGGAGCCCGTGCCCTCAGCACAGGTTTCCGTAATGCGGAGGGGGTATTTTCTAAATGAAATGGCTTTGAGAAGAGGCCCCTTTGCCTCAGGGTTTAGAGGGACCTCAAGGTTATTTTCACCAAGAATAGGGGGGTGGGGTTAGGTAAATCCTCCCCCCTCGTCAATCCTCCCATCTCTTAGACAACACCACTCATCCTTTTATACCCCCGCCCACCCACCCATCCACCCACCGACCCAGCCGTTGTCCATTTGCCCACCTGTTGTTTAACTACTCATCTGCCCATCTATCCACCCACCTATGCTCTGTTTATCCATCGATTTATCTGTGTATCTGCTCATCTATCCATCTGTCCGTCCATCCATCTATCCATCAGTCCATCCAGCTATCTGTCTGTCACCTGTCTAGCCATCCATGCATCCACATTCACGCACATGTACTTCTACTGGCCTCTCTGCTCCCCAGGTACCATCACCATCCAGCATGCAGCAGATCCTTTCAGGAACAGCTGCTTTGATGTCATCGAGAGTCTTGTCCAGGTGACTAAATTCAGAAGAAGCTTTCAGGATCTGGACGCAGACGTTGGCCTTGGGTGTCACTGACCAAAAGGCAGACAGATGTGCGCAGAAGCTCTGCTGTCCGGGGTGGTATTTTCCTGAAAGTCAGTCAAGAAGTTTCCAGCTGAAATTAACTGTGGTCTCTGAGCCAGAAACACCAGCTCTTCTTCGTCCCAGTTTCCTCTGGGAACGGAGTGCACCTGCCTCTGTGTGCCCGTGTGTGCTGGTGCATGTGTTGTATGTACGTGTGCGTGTATATCAAGGAGGCCAGGCGTTGAAAGTGCTTTGGAGAACAACCGGAGCACGCAGCGTTGTACGTACTGATGCATCTCTCACGAGCACGTCCCGGGGCAGAGCTCACGCTCCAGGACCCAGGCACGCTCCCTGAATGGCGCTGGGCCGGAGGCCGAAGCCCGCCTTTGCCAAGCTCACCCCGGGGGACACCGCCACTCAGTCAGCAAGGGCGGCTCCAGCGCGGCTTACAGCATGCCTCTCCCTGGCTCCCTGGGACGCAAAAGCGCGCGGCCGGTGAAGCCCTGAGGGGCCTTGGAACTAACAACCGGGAGGCTTGGCTTCCTCTGAGCCCCCGTGACAGGCCATCGCTGCGGAGCCTCCCTTGTCCCCGGAGTCCTCACTGGAGGCTCCACTATTTGGACTTAACTACTAGGCTACCTGGACTGAAAGCCTTCATATGGGTTTGGTTCATGGTCGGAGGGGGGTGGCGAGGCCACAGGCAGCAGGTGACGGGGCTGTGGAGGGGAGCTGCGTTGGGGGTCCCCTGGGTCCTTCCACACAGACTCGCTTTGGCCCAGCGGCCACTCTTTACCCAAGTTCTCCCTCCCACTAGGGGCCCCTTGGGCATCTGCTGCCCCTTCTTGTCCCTTCCAGCCTTTACCAGCCCCAGCCGCTGGCACTGTCCCCAACGAGGTCCCTACCCCTTGCCCATGCCTTTGTCATAATTCCCTTTATTAAATGTTCTTTAAATTCTCCCAGGTTCTTGCCAAGATCCCTCTGACAGACAGATCCGTCAGAGTTATGAAACCCTAAAGCCAGGCTTTTAGCCTATTAACGTGTGATTTTTTTCCCATCTACAGCTA
Organism: Mormoops blainvillei; assembly: GCA_004026545.1. Classification (NCBI taxonomy): domain Eukaryota; kingdom Metazoa; phylum Chordata; class Mammalia; order Chiroptera; family Mormoopidae; genus Mormoops; species Mormoops blainvillei. The sequence goes on along the minus strand of PVJD01005549.1, from coordinate 79,963 downwards.
GGTCGCACCAGTCTTCCCCTCTCGCCAGAATCTTTTAAAGACAAAATGAGAAGCAGTGAAAGAGGCTCTGGAAGGGTCAAAATAAAAAAGCAATTCCAAAGTAAGGTGCTAATTCAACTTATTCAGTGTCGTCTCTTTATCTTCTGAAGACGTGCTAATAGACAAAGGGAGAGTGCTTAGTCACTAGCAATCTTGGGAAAATGTATTCTTGCTTTTTTCTGGGAAGTTTTTCATTAGACAGCATCTTGCTTTCCACCAGTGACTCAGCCGAGCGTGGAGAATGTCCCACACAAATTCCAAACCTCATCAGAACGTCCCCACACTTGGCTGGACGCCCCCCCTTGGTGGTCACAGCTGTCCCATTGCTGAGACAAATGAACCACACTGGGAATAAATAAGTGCCATAAAGCTACGCTTGACTTTGTAGTCAACTTGGCTTTGAATCACCTGTGCTCCGTGTTTCCTGACCAAATCCAAGGAGGGCTTTTGCTGGGCATTCCTGCTCAGAGCCTGTTCTGGCTGAAACAGCCCTTGAGGTGACTCAGTGCGAGCATTTTGGGGCCCTAGGACTCTCACGTCCTCCGGGGCACTTTTTTATGACTCTCAGTCCTGGCCAAGAGCTGCTTTATACTGAGCCGATCCCAGGAGACCCAGAGAGACCTGAAGTCCCCAGGGGACACACTTGAACCCAGAGGCACAGTTGTCCTGCCCCAGTTTCTCAGGGGTTCTTCATACCCTCATGTTCTCCAGAATCGCTCCGCAGCTTGTCCCTCACACACCCAAGTCTGGGGCTGACCTTCCGTAAAGCCCCAGGTCCCCAGGTCTTGACCTGTACCAGAGTATTACGTGTACAGCTAGCAGGTAAACACTCCCCGGCTCAATGCTTTCATCTCCTTTCGCAGGAAAATAACCTTTGGGCAAGGATTAGGGCTGGAGAGGAAAGGGAAGAAGAAAATTGAATTTTCTTGGACATTTTTGCTGTGGTCTTTGGGAGTTACTTTTAGGTCTTTGCAAGACTGTAAGAAAATAGACATTTGGCACAAGGGGCGTCTGGCTTCCTGGCATGTCCCTTCCTCCTTGCAGAAATGTCCCAGACCAGTGCAGAAAGGCAGCAGGAAGGCGTGTCTGGCCTTGGACCGGACATCGGTGTCCTAGAGCCTCCACACCACCTCCTGGCACTGCTCTGCGGCACCATCACACCATTTCTGAGGTAGTTTCTGGAACAACCGCGTCACCCGTCTCCCCTCTTCTTCGCCATAGTAGTCGTGACCCAAGTAGGAAGAATCCTGTGTGCGCCTGGTCCCGTCGTGCTTCTTCAGAGCCTGGTCCTCTCCTGATAGAGTTTCAGCTTCACCTGACGGTCTGCGAGAGGAGAAGGGACATGTGGTGCGCCCGTCAGGAGTGGCCCGTCAGGTGGCCCAGCGTCGACTCTCGGTCAGGGCCGTCGGCTTCCCACAGGCCCTTCCAACTGGCAAACAGGCCGAATCTCTCCCTTGGCCCCTGGTTCCCACCTGCACCTTATTGGTCAGCAAATGTGATTCCGTTTTAATGTTAGTGGAGACGTGAAGACCCATAAAAGCCACATGGATCTGAATCACACACTTTTGAAAGTGGCATTTTAGTTCCGTCATTACAAGCGAAGGAGGCAAACACGGGTGAGAACGGACATGAGGGATGATGTGGAGGGGCGGGGTCTGCCAGTGATGATTTTACGTGATAAGTCAGAGGTAAGGTTTAGTACCTCAAATTATATTAAAAAAAAAAAAAGAAGGGATTATTTTAAAAATTCCAGACGTCAGAAACAAATGGGGAGAGACTTCTGGCAGGAGAAGCTGTTGAAAGGCAGGTGGAAGTCTGGTCTTGGACCTGAGGACCAGTTCGTCCCCTCAGAAGGAGACAGGAGGACCTTCGAGAGGAGCAGGCCTCTCGCCGAAGGCACCTCAGCTCTCCAGGGAAGCAAAACTGGGCTGCTCTGCCTTTGCAGCTGAACTATTTCTTCGCCAACTTTCCTAGTTCTGCGGCCTTTACTCATGAAGCTGTCACATTTGAATAATTCAAAATACTTGATAAAGCATTTGTTTTTTAAAGGAACATCACAGTAGTTATAATCAAAAGAAAAATAAATTTGAAGACACAGCCATATGTAATAGTTATTTACAAACCTAATCAAAGGAACGCAGTATAATGGAAGGCACACCAAGGTGTATTTTCACCTACCAAGCAAACCTTTGGCAATTTGTATTTTAGATTTGATATATCTCACTTCCCATTGCAACCGATATTCATGAAATGCAATGACGGGAGACTCATAGCACCTTGAAAAAGATGAAGTATCTTTCTCTTAATTAATGTCTACAAAGAGATTTAATGATGAAAAGTGCCATTAAGTGCCAAGTATTAATTATGTTCTGCTGCAACAGGCATAGAGTCCTCATTATATACTGTTTTAAATATTGTAAAATATTTACGAAATAGGTTTACACATTGCAAACAAGCCCAATAAAAAAGCATTTTTCTTTCTGTTCCGGGTGAAACAGGTCAAAATGCAAAGAGAAGTGCATTTAGACCCTGCGTGAGGAGCCTTCAGAGAATGCTCCAAAGGTACCTGGCATTCTGTCGACTCTTCTTCCACCCCCTTGTGCTTCTGCTGTGCGCATGAGCTGAAGCAAGTCACTACTCAGAATCTGGCACAAATGTTACTTTTACCTGATGGCAAACACATGCTGGGATGCCACCCTTCCCAACCCTGCCCAGCCACCCGTGTTGGGGTTGGCCCGCCAAGGACAGGGGCTCGGCGTAGCATCTAAAATTCCCCGACTTTAGGGGAGGCAAAACGCGGAACCTCCAGGTTGGTGCGGGTTGGAGTCTGTCCTCAGTCCAGTCCCCGGCTGGTCCACAATGAGCAGGTCAAGTCACTTGTTTAACTGAAATTTAATCAAACGTTGACTTTGTGCCATGCACTGGGCCACCTCCTGCTCACAAATTCTACGTTTTCTACTAGAGAACTTTACTTCCCTGATTACTACTGTCTTCGTCTGTTTGAATGGCTGTAACGATGTACCACAGACCAGCTGGCTCCATAACAAACGCTCATTATTCACAGTTCTGGAGGCTAGAAAGTCCGCAGTCAAGGTCGGCCGGTATGGTGTCTGTGAACTCCCTCTTCCTGGCTCTCACCTGCCTGCCCCCAAGTGGGGAGACGAGGGGGGCCTGTAGGCTCTTTTGTGTAAGGGCATCAACCCTGTTACAGCGGCTCCCCCTAGCAGAACCTCCACACCTCCCGAAGGCCCTCTTCTGAACACCACTGCGTCGAGGAGTAGGGTCACGCATGACGTTTGGGAGACACAAACAGTCTAGGGGAACTAATTTATTGTAGCTGTGCCTTATATATCCTGGTGATTGAGGGCCAAGTTAGGGAAGGTCAGCTGGCAAGGGGAAATATTAAACTTCTCATTTCTTATGTTTTTTTCTGAAGACGCTCTGGCTTTAATCATTTATGGAATCGCCTCAGCTACTCAAGGGACCAGATATCCCTTGGAGCTGCAGCCCCGTGTTCCTGCCCTGAGCCTCCACGCTGGCTGGTTGGTGGCTCGGACTCGGCCCGATCGGATGGCACCCCCACCACCTCAGGGAGGTGGCCCGTGGTGCTCCGACCCTCCTTCCAGTTGCCACTTTCCCTGTAAGAGTTCACGTCCTCAGAGTTCCAATGATTACATTTCACCTGTGCTCTGCGCTCCATAATTACATTATTGTCTTAATTGTGCTCGATGACAAAGTTATCAAAGGGTAACATGCTCTAAACCAAAATAAAGTCTGGAAGTACAGCATCCCTTGGCCTAGCGTCAGAGTGATTTATAAATATGACACTTGGAGGGAAAGTGATAGACCCCTGGTTAAAAGCCCCCTGAGCGCCGGCTACTTCAGAACCGAATGGTAGAGGTTTTAGACATTCTTCAGCTCCCCCCGTGTATTAGTAAGTGTGACTCCGGGCTGTCACCGTCACCGTAGTAGTGGAAGGTGGGGGATGACAAACAAGGTCATCCTTGAAGGGATGGGGAAGGAGTTCACAGTAATGTTACTTATGAGGCTGAGAACAGTGTCCACTTTGATTTCTTCTTCTTCCCCTTCTCCTCCTCCCTCTACTTCTGCTCCCCTTCCTTCCGCCTATTTCCCCTCCTCTTCCTCCTCCTCCTTCCTCTCTGCTTCCCACTTTCCACCCTCGCCATAGGCATTTGACCAACACACCTTCACTGCGTGTGAATGAAAGGCACTGTAGGAACTCCATTTTCTGCCCTTTGAAATTTCCAGGAAGAGGGGGAGAGAGATGACATAAGAGCCACCAAGGTTTTTGGACAAGTGCCAGGGAAGACCCGGGAGGCAGCTCAAGTTTTGATCAAGGCCCCGGCGCTAACTTATGCTTAGACTGTGTCTACAGCATCCCCGCGGGCCTGCTCCTGTCTGCGGTCTCCAGCGCGAACAGAAGAGCTGCTCTGAGAACGCGCGGGAGTGGACGTTACGCCGGGAGGCGGCACGATGGACCCAAGTGAGGGCTTTGCTCTTTTCCAAGCAAAGCTGTTCTTCCGGTCACAGTTTGTGGGGGGCTCTCACTGGCCACGTGACCCTCAGGAGCCTCACTTGAATTGACGGCCCTCCCTCCTCCAAGTGTGTCCCCTTGTGTCCCACCGTTGGAGGGTGACCGAACCTACCAGAGAAATTTTTAACGTAGGAAATGGTGGTGTCTGCCTTAGAGGTCAAGTCCCAAAAACCGGCTTCCCATGTAGGAAGCATGGGAACTGTGACTTGAATAACCTAAGACATATTGGGGACCCTGCCCTGTGTCTTACTGCTAATCCACCTTCCCTAGTGTCTGATGTACCACTGTTGGGGATTCTTCTTTGGTGTCCTTCTCATCAATGAAGTCTACAGGAAATCACCTGTTCAAGAAATTCTTATAAGGCTAATAGGAACTCATTAGCTCCTTCTCTCTCCTGACATTCAGAAATCCTAAACTCCCTATAGAAGGAATGAGGCTGAAGGGAAAAGGAATAATGTCACAGTGAGTTTGGGGTGAGGTAGGAGGTTCGAGGGTTGCGTTACCTACTTCACAGTTCGGGGGAGGGTTGGCTGGTAGCTGGGATGCTGTCTGGGTGCCAGGGATCTCGACCCCTGGAGGGAGCCTCTTCTTGGTGTCCTGCTGAAAGAAAGTGCCACAGTTGTTATTTTTGTGCTTCTAGATCCAAGCTCTTCCTAGTCTTACAACACCAAGGTGTGGTCCCCTGCAAAACACTGCTGTTTCCAAGCGGTCGTCTGCATGTGAGATTACGTATTACAACAGGGACCTCCTTGGCTTATTATGTTTTATAAGATACCAAGCGTTAAAGACACTTACTTCATCAAAACAAGTGAGCCGTTTAGTGCATATCTTACCCCTGTGGCTCACTATGGGATCCAGCCTGGATATTTTATTACCTTCTTGCAGATATATTGAAATGAGCTGCTCACCACCACAGGTCCCTCCCCATTGTACGTTGTACATATCCGCGCTGCTTCCTGAGCCGGAACTGTCTTCCGAGTTTCACCTGGGAACAGGCTTTCTCTCTGATACTCCCAGATGTACAGGATTGCTACTTTGCACCTATTTAGCTTAAAGGCAGATGAAACATTTTTAAAAAAGAAACAACCTAGCGCTATCAGAGAAGAAAGGAAAGAGAATGAAAGTGTAAGCAGAGGATTTGCTACGGAGGAAGGAAGGGGACAGGTTGTGGTTGCGAAGGGTCTGTGTGGTGCAGGATTTCTTTGAAAGCCCCCGTCCCTGTGCTAAAGCAATTGCTCATTTGCACTGAGGCAAGGTGCTTGAGATTAATTTCGGAAACTTCAATACTGCAACGTGCTACATTTTAATTATTTCCCTTCCTGCCTGGTTTATTAATGTTGTGATTACCCTTGGAAATGTATCACCGATATGATGATTTATGCAAACCCAGTCGGCTCCACGGCTTCATCAGTTTCAATTAAAACAAGCCATGGAGGGGGCGTGCGGCTGCGTGGGGGCTGCGTGTCATCAGCATTGCTCCAGAGAGCAGGTACCAGCCGTTGGCTTAACGTGTTGAATTTATTCAGCCTTTGGGCACTGTCTCTTCCATGTTGCAACTAACCACAGAGAGAGGAAAGATTGAAGCTGAAACCAGACAGGAAAATGTATTTTTTCTTTCTTTAATCCTCGCCCGAGGATATCTTTATTGATTTTAGAATGGGAGAGAAAGAGTGAGAGAGAGAGAGAGAGAGAGAATGAGAGAGAGAGAAAACATCCAGGTATTTGGAACAGTCAGTTTGTGTTAATGTAAGAGCGGGTTAAAAAAACCCTTTAAGTCTGTGCTCCAACCTTTCTTCCTCAAAGGCCTTTGGCCACGATACTACTCCCTATCCTATCTTGTTGACTCTTTCACGGCATTTGCCACCGTTTGAAAGTGGACTTCAGTGTTGTCTGACCCTCCCGCCGCCGTGTGATAGGCTCCACGGGCGGGTGTTGGCCATGACCCATCAGCACAGTGCCCACAGCTGGGGTGAGGCGTCCCGAATTCGGCCTCCCGTGACAGGAAGTTGATGTTTCAGTCCAGCTTACAGCCCTCATTCCCACTTGCTCAGCTGGCATTTGCTTACTGATGACCGTGTGAACCATTCACTGAAAGTGGCTTCAAGGCTGATCTTCTTGACGCTGTTTACAGATGGCCAAGTCTTCTCGTACCCAGGGGGACTTTGAGTTGCGACCCACTGTGCCTATTTTGGGGGCTGACATTTGTATGCAGGAGGAGAAGTGCCATAAGCTAGCTAGGCTGACAATGATTAAAGCCTTTCTGTCATCGCTTCCCTGGGCGTGCCGTCACGGTCCGTTCCAGTGACCGCCATCCCCTGTTCAGGGCAGATGTGACCCGGAAAGCTCTGATCAAGGAGAGTGCACAAGTTACCCATCTCAGTCGCGCCCCAAACGTTAACTGGTACCTTCCTTATGCTCGTCTCTCCCAGTTGCTTCTTTTGTCAACATTCAGTCACAACGAGATCTGTTTCTGTTCTTCTTCTTTGCCTACTAATACCGTACAATTTTCTTCTGTTGTTACAGCCTAATCCTTGAGAACAGGCACCCTTTTTTGCAACACTCTTGATCTTGACTTCTTTATTCTCTCCTCACTCCATCTTCCACGGTGGCACTGTCAGGCCCCGACGAAGCTCTCTGTCCTTGTCCCCAGAGCATAAGTTGCACGCTAGGTCTCTGCAGTGTGCGCTCCTCAGCCTCCTGACCCACGCGACCAGCAGCCCCTTCTGGTGCAGTATCGGCAGTGACCGTCTGTGCAAAGGGACAGTCCTGGGGCCCACAGGGGCCTTGAGGACACTGGTTTTGTTATCGATAGATTCTCCAGTCCTGTGCTCCCACCTCTAGCTTTATAACCTAATGCAAGTCACAACTGTCCTGAGCACTGATTTCCAGTGAAACTGAAATACTAAAACCTCCTGATTATTATGGGGACAACCGAATGGGTGATGTGTCCTGGACTTGGTGTCATTCTAGCACAGAGAACGCAGACCAGAAATCTTGATGTTTCTTTAGAATAGTCTTGGGAAGTTCTTCACCCTCAAGTAACCAAAGCTTAAAAATGCATGATTGACGGTTTTCTCCTTGGGAAATAAGCACTCCGAAAGGACTTTGTGGTCCTGTACAAAAATGAATATACCTTCAGGGCATTTGTACCCATCAGGGTTCGGACAGAAACATAGAGCACGCTCAGAAAAACTTTAACTGGAAGTGTTTTAATAAAAGGTATGGGCAGAACAGAAAGAATTCATACGAGATGGAGGCACTTGGGGCCGACGGCAGCAAGGAGCTAATGCTGACCTGAGGAGATAACATGGCACAATTCCAAGAGCGGGCAGTAATACAAAATGGAATTGCAGCTCATCGTTTGAGCCTCTACCCACTGGGAGATCACATATTATACTGATTGATGGCTCTAGAAAAGCTTATGGTTAAGTTAGGGGAGAGAACACAGAAGGTACTAGCCGGAGTGGTCCGCGGACTCCAGCGTGCATCAGTATCCGGAGTCAAACTCATTAAAAGGTGGACATCGGGGTGCCGGCTTCTGAGTCCATGGGAAGGGGGTAGAGCCTGAGAATTTGCGTTTGTGGCAAAGCCCCCAGTGTTGCTGAGGTTGCCAGCCCCGGGCCGCGCTTTGAGAACTGAACTAGGAAACCCAGCAGGGCGGTAATCACAGCGGTTCCTACACTTTTCAGGGCAGGGGCACCAATGCTGGGGAACAGGAAGTGACAGACCACCTGTGCCCAGGAGGCTACGTGGTGTAAGAAATCATTTCTGTGTCTACTCTGTCCTCACAGGGGTGGGGCACAGCCCCCCTCCCTGCATGAGTATAGTGCAGAGGGACTTCCTGCTGAAGAGGGGGATGGGAAGAGGAGACACATAACGAGGAACTTTTCAGAGGTTAAGGCTGACAAGCACTTCATCGGCCGGTGGGTCGAGGTCAATGTCAACAGCAGAAGTCACGCTGGTAGCAAAACCTCTTGGCGTAATGAGATGAGGATGGTACTGTACTCCTGTGTTCTTCCTCCCCAAAACCCCAGAGCCCTGGGAGAATCCTGAAGGAGCATCAGGCAGATATCAATGAAGGACATTCTACCAACTACGTGTTCAGTCCTCCTCAAAACTGCCAAGCTCACCAAAACCAAGGAGAGTCTGAAAACTGCTCTGTTCAGAGGACCCCTAAATGTAATGTGGGATCCTGGAAAAAGACCCCAGAACAGAAAAAGAGTCATTAGGTTAAAAAGTAAGGAAATCTCAATGAAGTACAGACTATAGTTAATAATAAATTATAAATGTTAGCTCATTCGTTTGCCCAGTATACCAAGCTCCTATACGAGAGGCTAATGACAGGGAAATTGGAGGTAGCATATGTGAGAAATCCCTGCACTATTTTCAAAGCTTTTCTGTAAATCTAAAACCATTCTAAAATTAAAGAGGTGGTTTTAACACTTTTGGCCAGTCAGTTGTCTTTGGGTCAAAGTGACAATTGGGAGGAACCCGACGGGCGAATGGTCAGAAGCCAGGGGCAAACAGAAGTCATTTGTGACCAGCTGGGAGAAGCTTAGCCTGTCTGGGGAACGACGGTAAGATGAACCAGGGGCCAGAGGAAGGGCGCGGGGGTTCCCTGAAGACCACGCCAAGTCCCCACAGAAGTAAGAGATGACATCTGGCCATCGGACGGGCGAGTGGTCCTTGACCCCAACCCCCCAGGATACAATCACATTAGCCACATGACACTGGAACTTTCCTCTGAATTTACCACCGTCACCTCCTTTGCTCCCCACCCCCAAGCAAGAAAGGGTCAAAATAAGTGGTTAGTAAGTAAAAGAGAAGGAGGAGCAAGGAAGAGAAAAGAAACCAACCTCCCGGGCCCCTGCTGCAGAACCCCAAGCCCCCATGTGGCCCGAGCCGCAAGGAGAAGTATAAGCTTTCTGCCGAATGACAGAATCGATCGTAACAAGTAGATTTGTCTGGACTTTTAGTTTCTGTAAACATACACCATCTGTTAATGTCTGAAAATAACTGGACAAGCTATGGGAGCTCGCCAAGGTTACATAGAGAAATAGACGGCGGGGCGGGGGAAGCCACCCCAAAGTGCAAGTTTCAAAGGCAGAAACGACCAAAGCAGTCCAGCCGCCTCCTGCCCGTTATCCTACTGTCTTTGGCCTGTTCAGCTAACTCGTTACGATTCATTGCTCTATGTTCGATCGAAGATATGGGTAAGAGAATTAAGAAAAATGATAGAGGCAGCATTTAAGGCGGATTGGAGTGATGGATACAAGTTTTCTACATGGAAAGTCCACGGAGGGGGCTGAATGAAAGCGAAAGGGAAAGGGAGGGATTTTCAGGCGCACGCGCACAGGACAGCAGAATACCGGAGCGGGGCGGGGGCGGGGCCGCTCAGGCGTCGCAGGATGCGGCCTCCACCACGCGTGCACCCGGGGCCTGCAACCCAGCTGAAGGCTGAAGACAAGTGCTCCCTGTTACTTGCCAAGAAGTGACTTAAAGTAAAGAGCCTACTGTCGCTACTCCGGGAGAACGTTGCCATGGGTGTGGTTGGCAGGGAGAGGAAGATAGAGGAGTGGATGACGCTGACGTTTCTTGAGTGAAGGGCATTCGCCCTAGAGCTCTTGTGATGAGGAGTATAAAGGAGGAACGGGAATCAAAGAGGACCCCTCATTGTCAAGGTCTGGTACGACTGATTCATGATACCAGGAAACCAGTCCGGGGGGACCAAGGAGAGCAGCTGGGGGGCGGGCTAGTGAGTGGTTCCGGGCGGTCAGCTCAGTTTCAGGCTTCTATGGGACATCCACAAATACCATGATATCACTTAGAGCAGAGGTGCCCAGCCCCTGTTAGGAGCCGAGGCGCATGCAAAGCTCACCTGAGCTCTGCCTTCCGCCTCCTGTGCTCCATCCCGCCGCCAGTCTTCCAGGAAACGGGTCTGCGATGCCAGAAAGGTGAGGGGCCGCTGCCTTAGAGGGTGAAGGGACTTTGTGAACTGCTGCCTTGGAAGCTGAGCTGACCTTTCTTCCCTCTGAAGCTGCTCTGTTAACTCCCTTCTTGTTCCCCTCTGGTGTGCCTCATCTCCCTCCAGAGCACACCTGTTCACTCCTTTCTGAGCATCATGCGCTTCTGAACAAGTCTAAACATAGTACTAAATATTTCGTCAGTGGTCCCATGCCCATCTCTCCTGCTAAACGCAAACAACTCCTGCAGGAAGGAGTAGCTCTGAGCATGAGCACGGGCCAAAGGTGGCAATTCACATTTGACCACCGTCCTCTTTTTACTCAAAATGGCTGGAGGAAGAAATAAAATGATTTTGTTGGCTGGGATATTTTAGTTCTAAAAGCTATAAAAGAATAATAAATCGATCATACTTAGGGACGGCGTTGACCGGAAGTAGACATATAAAAGGCTGAAGCTTTTAGAGGTTGTAAGCTTTTGAGAATGCAAATTGATCATTAATAGAGTTACAGACTCAGTTCTGTCCACAAAGAGCTGCACATGAGTGAACCGTGTGAAAAACGTGGGCAAAATGAACTAGTAAGTTATATGAAGATTAAGGATTTTTCCTGAAGGGGGGGAAAAAAAAACCTCATGCAAAATATTAGGGCTAATCATTTACTAATTCTTTGTCCCTCGCAGCCTTTCTTCGATTTGCTGGTAACAGTCAGCCCAGTAGGTTTTCCCCCACCGTTGCTGGAGCCCTACGGTCAGGCCCAGCCTGGATAAAATTGTTGAGCAGAGACAGAACCCAGGAGTGCTGGAAGCACTGGTCCCCCTTTCTCCATTTTTACCACCAGCCACTCAGCTAGAGAACTAACATTTCTGAGATCTTGCTAGGATACCAGGCTCTGTTCAAGGCATTCTCTCTCAAACATCTCCCCTCCAGTTAGAACCTGCTTTCAGAGTAAGATCTAATTAATAATTAATTAATTACAAGCAATAAGAAGTAAAGAAATGACGAGCCCTGTGTCGGGGTAACCATTATAATTCCATTTTAATACAGCTCAGCCTAGAGTACTGTGGGGGCAGACCTGGAGTCCTAAGAGAATGACAAGATTGTCAAGTGTATCGAAAGGAGGCACGAGTTTTAAAATGTTGAGAAAATGCTGTCTTGGGTCAAAGACCTGATGCCCAGTAATGACGCTGTGGATCTCAGCTTGCTGCGGAGAGGCGACGCCACACACAGGTGTGTCCGCTGGGAGCACCTGAGCACACCTGCCAGTGGTTCTAGACCATCGGATACCAACTGAGTGATGGAGTCCGTCCCATTTCGGTTTTCATTTGGTCGTGGTTCACATTTACTGTCCAGACTTTAAGTCTTCCTGTTTTCCATAAAATGTGGAAGTTATACTGAAAGGCTTTATTCTAGCTCCCTCATGCCCAGACTTGCCTTCGCTCAGCACGCCAAACGAGGATTGACTCTTCGCGGGAGGGGGAGGGGGTCCCAATTTGCCAGCTACATATTCCCACATGGTTGCAAGTCTGTTTGCATGGCGCGCAGAGAAAGAAACATGTTATTCCCCGTGATATCCATGGCTTTTCCCATCGTTAGATTTAACACTTGCGCTGGTAGCGTTCTGCAGTATTTAATAAAGTCTCACTCAAACGCAGCCCAATTTCCTCCTGAAATAAAGTTCCATTTTAAGTACTGGAATTTGTATGCCCAATTTGGCCCTGTAAAATTAACAGAAGATATAAATTTCTACCCCTGAGTTACAGGCTTCGGGAAAGACGAGGTTAGCCGTGAAAATGTCATACAAACTGAGTAACTAGTGCCAATAGCCGATGCGCTCTCACAAACGCACCTCACGCCACGAGGCGGAATTAGCATGCGGGGTGCGCGCGCTCCCCCGGGGGGCCCCGGAGCCTGCTCACTCAGCACCTTCGGTTTTCTCAGCTTCTATTATCTTGCTTACTAAGTAAGTTTAATGCTGTGTAATTTATTTTTTATTGCCTCTTTTGTAAGCCTCTTTCTTCAACCCAAGATATCTCTCGCGGCTGAGACTGCCTATTACACTCACGTGTCCCTTTCAATAAAAGAGGCTCTTGTTAAAGAAGATGAGCAACAAACGCGGCAGTTTACTGGGGCTGAAGAGAAGATGCCGCATTCTGCTCCCGAATTACCAAGGCAAGGATGGATTGAGGGCGGGAGCACAGCGGAACCTGTTAAGCAGAGAACACTGCCTTCCGACGGGAGACCTCTGTCAAAGCGTTCAAATAAAATACGGTCCTATCGGCAGCACCTTTTTTTCTCTCACGAAAGACGGGGGTCTTTTATAACTGATTTGCTCAGATGTCAGTTTTCTATTCAGAATATCTATTCATGTACTTTTTTCCAGTTATCTCAAGTCCCATTATTCTCCCTCTCTTACACCTTCCCGCCCTCGCCTGCTCTACTGCCATTTCTGCGAGGGGAATTTGACCTTGTAAGGGAGCAAAGGATCACACTGCTCACGAAAGAACAAACACAAGGGAACACAGGCAACAAAGGTGCGAACCCCGAAACCTAATATCGTGCTTCGGGGGAAAAGAAAAACAAAAACGGTAGTAATTAGATAATCCAGATAACTTCAAGGTCTAACCTAACTGGTACCTTGCCAGCCATCTTGGGCACCTCTAAGAGATGGTCGTATGACTTTGAAAATTAAATCTGACAGCAAATAAGGATTTATCAATAGCCTGTTGTGTGTGTGAATTTGGGAAGAGACAGGACGGGACAATAAAAATTTCTCTAAGAACTAGAACCGGGTTCTAGAGTTTTCATGAGTGAACCAGGCATGAGAAGTAAACGAGCTGGGTGCCGGCCAAGGTACCAGGCACAAGCAGGCGTGTGTGCCCGTCTCCACATGGTGCAGCATATGGAACTAAAAGCAACTGGATTTGCTTCCGTTTGCCTAGCACGACAAGGTCCTCGGAAGGCAGTGGCATTTTTCCAAGGCCACATTCAGGGCTGGTGCTGGGGCCTGGGGAGCCGGCGACACATGCCGGCCACGAATGCGGGTTCCGGGCCCGGCTGCCTGGGATTGCGTCGAGGCTGCCTCGCTCCCCGGCGGCGCGACTCCGGGAGTTGTCTAATCTTGCTGTACCTCGTTTTCCCCAACCAAACCGCGGGGACCGATCATAACAGCCCCGCACTGTGCTGAGGACAGCGTGAGCCCCTGGGGGAGGCGCTGAGAACACTGCCTGCCAGACAGGAAGCACTGGATTCAACACGGTCTGGGTATTTTTATTTTTTCTTTACGGGTAACAGAAAGATGACGACGTCTAGGCTGGAGGGGCCCCGTGATCACAGTGTCTTCAGAATCCAGAGCGGGGACGCTCGGGGACGATGCATCCAGGGAGGAGGCAGACAGGGCGCCCTTACCGCTTTGTTGTCCTTATTCTCAGTGTGCTGACGGTCTTTCTTCTCATTCGACTTAAATCCCTCGCAGCCTCTTTCCCTCCCGAGGCCGAACTGTGTTTGGACATGGTGGTTGTTGGCCGGCCGTCCCCCCCAGGAAGCTGCATCCCATGCCCGCCCCACTTCTGCACCCTCCTGGCCCCAGGCTGGGGCGCCCGGCCACCCTTCCTTTCTCTTCAGCGAGCAGGCGTCCTTCTGCCCGCTGCGCTGCAGTGACGGTCGGCTCCGACAGCCAGCCTCACCCTTCCCTCCCAGCCCTTCATTTAAAACCACTTCATGCAAGAGGCCTCTCCAGAGTGACGATGGTCCCGGAAAGGAGCAAGTGACAAACGGGAAAACTACTCTCTGCCCCAGGCCTGCTCATCTCTTGCCTGAGTGCTTAGAGCTCTTCCGGGGTCATATTTTGCCCACTTCTCTTTATTTTTCCCCATTCCCTCGGCAACCTCTCAATGTCTCCCTAATCGTCTCTGTCTGTAGCCCTACAGAGCCTTATTTCCGGCTGAATTAGATTTGCCCACGTTTTCCACATAATGAAGCGAAACTGACTATGGGTGCACTCACTTGGCAAGTAAGCTAAAAGCGCCAGGCGACCATATTGCTTTAGTCCATGTTTTTCTTTATGTGTGCGGTTTGTCTGCGGGTCTCCTCGTTTCTTTTAATCAATCAACCATTTGTTGAATGTCTGTTGCTTTTAAGTTCATCTCGATCAGCTTCACTAAAAAGAAGAGGAAAGCTGTAATATATCATGGCCTTGTAGAGCATGAGAGATGTAAATTACACCATCTATTTTTGCGTTTCTTATAAACTAAAGGTAACAGTGTGGATTATGTTTTATGACCAGGTTTACATTTTTTTAAAGATTTTTTTTATTGTTATTCTTTACAGTTGTCCCAATATTTTCCCCTTCACCCTCCTCCACCCTGCCCACCCCCGACTCCCACAGTCAATCCCCACCTGTTGTCTATGTCTAGGGGTCATTCATACATTCTCTTTAACTAGTCCCTTCCCCTACTTTCCACCACTATCCCCCTCCTCCTCCCCTCTGGTCACTGCCAGTCTGTCCCATGTTTCCATGCCTCTGTTTTAAATATTTATCTGAGGATATGTTTATTGATTTTTTGAGAGAGAAAAAGAGAGAAACATCTATCTGTTGCCTTCCTTATGTTTCCAACTGGGGATCGAACCCACAACCTTTTGGTACAAGGGATGACGCTCCAACCTCCTGAGCCACCCGTCCAGGGCCACCAGGCTCGCATTTAAACACCGTCATAAACCAGGTCAGTTTCCATGAAGGCGCCCGGAGGACAGCTCTCTCCCTGCCAGGTCTTGGCTCCCTGCTTCGCGCGCGCGCCCCCTACAGCAGGACGGGGCTCCTGCAGGGGCCGGTCAGACCTGAGAACTGACAGCACGGAAACGTGGGCTTTATTACCATTCTCCAGCCGAATGAAACGCTAGGAAAATCCACTGGGCGGCGTTTTCTTGATAGGAACGCAGTGACACGAAATTGCAGAGGTGGAAGAAAGTGGCGTACACTCCTCTAAGCTGAGTGACAACTTCAACGGGATATTCGTTCTCGGCGAATGCTCATTTCCAGAGCCCCGCCCGCCTGTTTCCGGTCTGGGCTTTTGGGGACTGTTCTGTTACGGCGAGGTTCAGCCTAAGGGGCAGGGGAGCCGCCTGGGTGGTGTTTCTTCTTTAGTTCACCCTTCCTAGTTTAATTATGCATAAAGGTAAACGTACCGACCACGGACACAGGGCACCAGGCCTCTGCGCCCCTGCCTAGGTGGTCAGTAGCACTGTTTTCTGAGCCTCCTGGCGAGTCGTGGAAGGATCCACCGGGCGGCGGGAGGTGGGGTGAGGCTGTGTAGCCGGCACCGGAGGCCTGGAGGCCCAGCAGGAAGGGACTGGGGAAAGGGCCTCTCTCCCTGCCAGTGCAGCTTCAGGCATTCACAGCCCTCTCCTCGCCTTCAGCGCTTTCCTCGACTCAACTCTCTGTTGATTCCGCTCTCTAACAAAGGCGAAGTCACAATGCTCAGAAATGGACCTGCCAGGGAGGGACAGATTCCACAGGCTGATGGACTGGGAGTCCGTAAGCCCAAGGGCCTGTGCCTCCGGGCCACAGGCCGTGGGGACATTGCGATGGGAGCCTATTTCTTTCTAGAGTGCAGTCGGCATTAATATTGCATGGGCTGTTTTCTCCTCAATTTCCTGACTGTCAGGAGCGGCTTTGCAGCGACCTAGTTCCCTGGCTACCACGTTCTTCCAAAGACTCACTCCAGAGACCCCAGCTGTCCTTTTCGGGCTGAACCCAGTGAGCTGTGCCGTGTGTGCCGAAGTCTTGGAAGTCAGGGCATGTCTGCAGAAATGATGCCGAAACTCTCACATTTGGTGTTGCCCCGCCCTGGTAGAGCCTCCCTCACGCTATTATGCTGACACTTAGGTGAAGGAGAACTCATCATGTTCTATAATCTGATATATTTCCTTATTTCAGAGGAGAAAGAGAGAGAGATTAGGAAATAGATGTTTTCTTGTTCCTCTCTTCACTCCCTCCCCAGTCAATGAGTCAGAGGCTGCCGTAGAGAAGTGAGTGTTACCCTATCAGCCCAATCTAGACATTCCTAAAGTGTTTGGTCTAAAACTGGTATTTAAAGCGGGAGGGAAATGGAGAATATACACAAAGACCTTTTATGTAACATAGGTGTATCTGTTTATTAAAGTTCTCTTGGGACTTCTGATATTAAGAGCATTTAATATTTCATAGAAAAAAATTGTAACAGATGGAGAGTCTAATAGACCTTTTGGTTCTGGGAATAAAACCGTTAGATAAGAAACACAGCGAACCAAAGTAGCTCTGCTATTACCTCCTGTTTTTGATGATTAACTGGTGCTTCTGTTATTTGGGTCAAAGAAGCAGTATTGAATGAGTGTCATTTTGTTATTTTTAACCTAATACAGCATAAATTTCAATCGTGAAATACGAAGTGGGTGCCACGTGCTAGGATGGCTGGTTCAAAAGATGCACTCGATAAGGCATATATAAATATGCTGATATTCAGGGCACTTACATATTGCAAAGTCCCCTTCTGCCTTTAAAACATTTTAAAACTTCATTTGTCTGGTTTTTATGTATAGATTTCCTTTAGATTATCTTTAACACGTGGTACCAAACACAAATAACCAGCTATGGAGCTGTTCCAACATCATTCTTCACATATTTTTACAATGACACGAGATGCCATTCTCATTTCCCTGAAATCGTCAGCGGCATCCTGCCTTATGGAGCTCCCCGCCCCCAGACCCCAGAGGCCGAAAGCCTCCAATCACCATCCACAGACACCCCTGGGGTAACACGTGCAAAGGCCGTGGATGGCTGTTGCCAGCGCACAAGCTGTTGGTGGCTGCGGGGCTTCGGAGGAGATTAGGAGAGGGCTGCACTGTCGCCGCTGGAGCGCAGCGCACACCCCGACGCGCTCGTTCCTCGCAACAGTGCCCTTCGGCCCCGCAAGGAGGCCGTGGCCCAAAGGGGCGAGTTTGCTCCCCGGGCCATGGAGGAGGCAGCAGGTGCCTTTTGTTCTGTGGTGTCAGAGTCAGAAAAGGCCTTTACGATGCCACAGGGTCTCTGGACTGGGGAAATCCGTGAACCTGTTCCAACGGACACAGGAGGGACCTAAACCAATGCCGGCATAACAGAGCTCCGGGACAAGTCCTCATATTGTAAACGTTAATTCTCCCCCAATTATTCTCTACACTCAGCTTAGTTCCCACCAAAACTCCTTCAGGATTTTAAACGATATTTTACGAGGCGATTATTGTATTGAATTGGATGCACCTGAAATACTTTTCATTTGGAAGATAAAATTTCCAAAGTTTTTGAAAGAAATTTGAACGCTGACTGGTACTATCAGATACTGAAAAATGTTAAAGGTAAGACAATGAGGTATCGGTGCAGGAGCAGACAAACAAGACATTAAATAAACATGAATGATAAGTCCAAAAATAGACCCATGCATGTCACAATGTGGCCTTACAAGAAAAAAGGGTGACTCTCTGAAAAATGACGTTGGACCACCTTACAATCCATGTTATCAAAAATGAAGTTAGATATTTATACCAAGCAAAACACCCACATGGACTAAAATGCTAGTATTTATTCTGAAAATATGAGAAGGAATTTGAGTAATATTTAAAAATAATTTCGGGGTGGCTGTATAGCCTTGTTAAGAATACTACACCAATCCCTGAATTTACAGAAGTAAGATCAGTGCTTCTGAGTTGCATGCCTAAGTAAAGAAGAAAACCCTTACATGTGATTAAAGACAACTCACACAATGCAGATAGAGAAAAGTGCATAACAATGACTGACGACAAGAGCAGACGGACTTGACCGTGACTGCACATCCCCCACGACCCTCCGTGTGCTCTTGCCCAAGCCCCGAGCTTCCCTTCGAAGGCCGGAGCACACAGCTTCTTGTCTAACTGGGGGCTTATGTCTACAATTGTCAGCTTTCTCTCCTTTATCACTAATTTGCACTCTCTATTGCCATCAGCATGAGACCATTCCAGAAAAGTGTCTCCCACCTGTATGATGCCATATGGATAACACAAGCCTTCCCTTGACCCTGCATCCCCCTCTGGACATGGCCCTCTTCTCTGATCCTCTTTAGAGCAAAACTCCCTTCACACGTCACTCCTCCTGCCGTTCTCTCCATAGCCCACCCCTTTAGGATCTTGCCCCCTTTCACTAAAGCCTCTGTCCTTCAAGTCACCAATGACCAGATAGGCTATTTCTTCTAAATCTTCAACTCAGGCGACTTCTCTGTGATGTAACATCTGAGCCTGGAACCGGACACGGCTGGAGCTCCTGCCCCACTGCCCTGGACAAAGGCGTCAAGAACGCAGCCCTCTTTGGGGCCGGAGCACCCAGGGCCGGTTGGGGATCACAGCAACTCACCAGGAGAAGTAACGGTAGCAGCTAATTTTTCTCCAGCATTTCCTGGGCGCCCGGCTTTGTTCTGAGTGCTCCCAGGGCTCCCGGAACCCTTCCCTCCCCTGGTCTTTCTCTCAGCCCCCTGGCCACTTGCCAAGCGCCTAGGTTGCCTCATTGCCCCATGACCCCTCCGTGGACGGGGGGTGCCTTAGCGCCCAGCCTTGGGCGGCTTCACTTTCCCACCCACGTGGACTTCCACACGGTTCTGTGGTTTGAAATACCGTCCGCCCTCCGACCTCTCACACTCTCTTCCCACCTCCTCCAGCCTCCGCCGCCTTGAGCCCCACACACCCCGCCCTGCACTGCCTCGCCACAGGGAGATACTAAATAGGTTTCTCAAACTTAATACATACAAAGCAGTTCTCTGCTTTCCCCGCTGGCCCTATCCGTCTCAACAGAGGGCTCTACCACTCACCTGGCGTTTAAGCCAATGCCTAGAAATCACCTTTGTTTTTCTTTTCTCCTCATATTCTAATGCAATCCATCAGCTGCTTGTGTCAGTTTTATATTCGAAGTACGTCCCTAACCTGGGGGTTCCTCACTGCCCTCATTGCCAAAACCCTGGTCCTACCATCTCTTGCCGGGCACTTGGAATGACCTGTTGCACACTGCACTCACCGACCGCAGGAACTCCTGCTCGGGTTCTCATCCTCACAGCCCTCTGCAACCACGTGCGCGAGCACACGCACACACACACTATTGTCATCTTTCTAACTTGAGAAGTTAAAACCCAAATGCAATTCTCCAGAACAGCTGAGCACACGTGTGCCGTGTATGGGCCCCCACGTGCCACCCCACACAGAGGAGATGCTGACGTCTTCAGGTGAGTCAATTCAATGTCCAGCTTTATGAACCCTTTAGAGTGTGACAGGTATTGTGCTGGATAATACAGAACTGAATGGGACCAGGCGCTGGCCAGCAAGGGTTCACCTGGCAAAGGAGACAGGCAGGGACATAAATAATTGTAAGGTGAGAAAGTCTGTAATAAATACAAACCTGGAAGAAAAAGTGAAACATTATGAGCGTCAATTATATACATGATTACAGATGTATTACCATAAATCACTAGGTCTACACGTTAAGCAATATAACTAAAAGTTTCAACGAGTCCATTTTTCTTTGCACACAGAAGTTAGCCCAATTTTGTGTATTGATTGGCCTTTATTCCAAAACTATCTCTTTGTGATATGGTTTTCTACGTTGATTTCAAATGTGTGGATCTCCCTTGCGAAACTCGGACTGTCTCTCTTCAAATGCTTTTTTTCTGTTGTTTTTATTCACTTTCCTCCCACCCCCAGCATTCTTTCTCCTTTTTCTCTCTCTCTACCTATTTTTCTTTTCAATTTATTGTCCTATTTCCACCACTGTTGTCCATTTTCTCTTGAGTCTTCAACATTGTCTGAGACACAATGCTTTTTTTTCTTGTATTATTATCCAAATGGTGAGAAACGCAATTTTTCTTTCGAAGGGAAAGTGCTCTCAGGGGGATAGCAACCCCCTCAAAATGGCCCCTTCCGTTCTGGGTCAGGCTAGCTCGTGGAAACAGGAACAAGGGGGCGCCTTTCTTTCTAACTGTCCGAAGCTGCTGGTCTTTCTGTACAATGAGCCGTTGACAAAAGTAGCAGCAGAGACACGAACTAACTACGTTTTGCCAGCAGGGCACTGAGCACGTGTAGGAGGATGTAGGCGCCCTTGATGGGTGATCGAGCCTCTTGCGGAGGGCTAAGCGCGGTGAGTGTGGGTGACCTGCTATTTGGGGTTACTGTCCCCCGCCACTTGCTGAGCTTATTCACGGCAGAGCCTCACTGGGGCCCAGTCACCGGCTGTTAGAGAGTCTGGTCCTGGGTTATCCCCTTTCCCGAAGAAAGAGGTTCAAGTCCAGGAACAAGAAGTGAGGAAATGGTACAGGAGCGCTGGTCTTCGAACCCCAAATCCAGCCTTTGAGTCTCGCGTAGAAGCCCAGTACTAACATTCAGCATGTAATGGGGGCGGGGCGTGTTGTAGTTGTTTTAAATTCATTCGATAAGAACTTGGTTTTCCACTCTAAAATGTTCATGATTTTAAAAAGCTGTTAAGAATTCAAATGTAACTTATATTTTCTTGTTTCCTCCTTCAAAATAAGCTCTGCTGGTTTTGATTAGAAGAAAAATATTGTAACTGTGCTCTGACCCCTAGGGGCGATGCTTCACCAACCAAGCGTGAGGTGGAGAAACAGGGAGCGCTCCTCATTAATAAAAGCAATTAGCGTGTCCCCAGCGGGGCAGCCAGCTAGCCTAGGGGGCTCTTCGTGAGCTGCAGGCATCTAAGCGCAGTCTGTTCACTGGGCAAGTGACTCTTGGCAGCAGACTGAACGGTCATTGATTTTAATTGTCCTCTCCACGTCTCAGCTCCCCACTCACTGCTGGTGGTGTTTTCCGGGAGAGATTAGTCTTTGGGGAGAACTTGCATGGTGTCTGGCCCTCTGAGATGGCAGAAGTCGCCTGCATCTTGAAAAATTCCAAGTGAGCCATTTAATTTCTATAAATATTATAGCAAAATCTCCCAGCCCGGTTGGTTACTTGTTTGGAGTGAATCCTGCCTACTGGCGAGTCACGGGTGGAAGCAATTGATACCGTCTGTCAGGTTGCTGAAAAGGACATCCCAGAATAGAAAGCCCAGTACAGACAGGGAGGATTTCCAGGTCCCAGGTGAGATTCTAGGTAGGACAACCCTCACCCCCAACCCTGGGATCACAGATTCCACACAATTTGGAGAAATCCCAGCATTTGCAGGCCCTTCCAAAACTTCCTCATGACCTAGCAGAGCAGAATCTGTTCTTCCAGAGGACAAGGAAAAGGTGGCCTTTTTGTCTAATGACGAGTTTATGTCAACACATATGCGAGCAAAAAGGTAGAGAAAATATCGCATCCGTGCCCTGGCTGGTGTAGCTCAGGGCATTAAGCACCGGCCTGCGAATCAAAGGGTCGCTGGTTCGATTCCTAGTCAGGGCACATGCCTGGGTTGCAGGCCCAGGTCCCCAGTAGGGGGCGCACATGGATGTTTCTCTTCCTCTCTCCCTCCCTCCCCTCTCCCTAAAAATAAGTAAATAAAATCTTTAAAAAAAAAAAGAAAAGAAAAGAAAATATCTCACCTGCCACACATCCAGTCCTCGTGGGCGAGTAGAGCATGACTCCACAAGACAGCAGTGGCTCTACATGGGGTCTGGAGGGTGGGGGGCACTACCTCTGCACTCTGCCTCTTCTGTCCCCCGCCTTCCCCACTGCTCATTGAGATCTCTCCGCGGTCCAGAGCCGCTATTTGATTCTTTTGACTCCTGCCCAGGGAACACCGTCTGCCTGCCGGGACCTGATTGCCAGGCGGCCCACAGGCCGTATGTATTTGCATACTCTAAAGCTGCTGTTCTGCCGGAGGGCATGGCTTCTAATCAGCCTGCATCTAGGTGCTGACAGAGACGCTCCCAGGTCCTGGCACGGCAGGCACTCGACTACAGGCAGCAATTAATGACAGCATAGTCTGCTAACAAACCAACAAAAGGAGAAATTAAGAAGCAATCGCATATGCAATTGCATAAAAAAAAAATCTAGTAATAAACTTAAATAAGGACGTGAAAGACCTGTACTGAAAACGATGAGATATTAATTTAAAAAATTAACAAAGACACAAATAAATGGAAAGATATTCTGTGCTCAAGATTGGGAAAATTAATATTGTTCAGATGTCCATATTACCCCAAGCGCTCTACTGATTCAATGCAATCCCTATCAAAATTCCAATGGCTTTTTTTTTTCACAGAAGTAGAACAGATAATCCTAAATTTCGTATGGAACCACAGATGACCCTGAACTGAAAAAGCAATCCTGAGAAAAAAGAACTAAGCTGGAGGCATCACACACCCTGATTTTAAACTATATTACAAAGCTAAAAAAATCAATACAGTATGGTATTGGAATGACAACAGACATATAGATCAATGGAACAGAACATAGATCCCAGAAACAAACTTATGCATGCATGATAAATTAAGTTATGACAAAAAAAGCAAAATACATATGGGGGAAAAAGTCTCTTCAGTAAATAGTTTTGGGAAAGCTGAACAACCACATGCAAAAGAATGAAAATGAAACTTTATCTTAAGCCATACACAAAAATTAACTCAAAATGAATTAAAAGTTTGAATGTAAGACCTGAAACCATAAAACTCCCAGAGTAAAACATATATATTAAGCTCTTTTGCATTGGTTTTGGTGATAATTTGTTGGATTTGACACTAAAAACCCAAGCAACAGAAGCAAAAATAAACAAGTGGAACTACATTAAACTAAAAAGCTTCTGCACAGCAAAGGAAACCATTAGCAAAATAAAAAGGTAACTTAGTGAATGAATGGAAAAAAATAGTTTGTAAATCATATATCTGATAAGGGGTTAATATCTAAAATATATAAGGAACTTATACAACTCAAGAGCAAAAACAAAAATAATCCAATTTAAAAATGGGCAGAGAATCTGAATAGACATCTTTCCAAAGACATACCAATGGCAACAGCTCATAAAAAGATGCTCAATGTCACTAATCATCAGGGAAATGCAAATTAAAACCGCAGTGAGATAGCACCTCCCACCCGTTAGAATAGCTCTTACCACAAAACAAAAACAAGAAATAACAAGCGTTGGCAAAGATGCAGAGAAAAGGAAACAGTTGTGCACTGTTGGTAGGACTGTAACTGGTATAGCCATTAGGAAAAACAATATGGAGGTTCAACAAAAAAATTAAAATAAAACTACCATATGATAAATTCCATTCTAAATGAACAAAATATGAGATAATTTATTGCCAGCAGTCTTGCATTATAGGAGCTGTTACAGGAAGTTCTTCTGGCTGAACTAAAATGTTACCAGATAGAAATTTGAACCTGTATGAACTAGTAAAAAGCATCAGAAAAGGTAAATATGCATATAAATATAAAAGAATCTTCCCCATTTTAATCGCTGAAAAAGAGGAATTTTAACCTAAAAATAATAATATATTTTGGTGCTTAAAACATATGCACCAATAAAATACACAAGAACAATAACAAAAAACAGAAAAAAACAGAAGGATGTAATGAAAACGTACTGTTAAAAATTCCTGAGTTACACATTGCACAGTATAATAGTGTTTAAAGATAGACCACATGGATAAAAAATTGATATTGTAAAACCCACAGAAATCACCAAATAATAAAGTAAATAAGTATAAATTATAAGTCAACAGTAGGTACCATGAAATAATAAAAAATTGCTGAATTTGGAAGAAAATAAAAGAGGAGAAAAAGGGTTACCAAGGACAGATGGGACAAATAAAAAGTAAATAGTAAAATTGTGGCTTTAAATTCCATCATATTGATAAATACATTAAATATAAATGAACTAAAACCTCTTATTGAAAAGCAGATAGAATAGATTGCATTAAAAGGATAAAGCTATTATCATTTATGAGATATATATCACTTATAAAAAAACATTTTAGGGGGGTGGGTAGGGCAGGGGAGAGTAATGGGGGGGAATGGGGACACATGTAATTGAACAGCAATAAAAATATTTTTTTTAAAAAAATACCATTTTAAATATGAAGCCACTAATAGATTAAAGAATAAAAAAGATATATCATTCCAACATTAACTAAAAGAATGCTGAGCTGTTTGTATTAATATCAGAAAAAAGTAGAATTCAAAACAAAGAATGGTAACAAGAATAAAAAATGATATTTCATAATAATAAAGGAACTGATTCATCAAGAAGATCTAATAATCATTAATGTCTAAGAGCCAGGCACACAGCCCCAGAACAAAGAAAACAAAAACTGATAGAAATAAGAGGAAATAAAAAAGATTCACAAATTTATTTGAATATTTAACAGTTCTACTCAGTAATTGGTGGAATGAGTAGGCAAAATATCAGTAAGGACATAGACGACCAAAAAAAAAAAAAACATAGCCACCAAGTGGAATTCACTCACAATGTATGTGATCTTTCCAATAACATGTGTAAAACACACATTCTTTCCAGCACACCTGGGAAATCCACTATATAGATGATAATATTCTGGCCTGTGAAACGATTTTAAATACATTGAAAAGGACTGAAATCGTACAAAGTATTTTTTATGAACACAACAGAACTAAATTAGAAATCAATAACAAAGAGATACCTTGAAAATCTTAAGACGTTTACAAATTAAGCTTCATTTCTGAATAACTCCTGGCTAGAATTTTAAAGGGAGAGCAATGCTAAGAGTTAATGAAGAACAAAATAAACTCTCCTATGTTACTGGTGAAAATTCAGAAGAATACAGCCACTTTGGAAATCGACTTTGCCGTTTCTCATAATCTCACCCTTTACCCTGAGACCCAGCAGTTTCGCTGCCAGCTGTTCCCCAAGGGAAATGAAACTGATGTCCACGTGAGACATAGACCATGGTTTACAGTGACTCTATTTGTAGCAGTTCAAAACTGGAAACAACCTAAATGTCCACTGAACATTGCATGTATAAACAATTTGTGGCATATTGTTCTACTCAGCAAATGAAAATAGAAAAACTTATTTCTCCGCCAAAATATACAAATGCATCTCAGAATCATCATATTGCAGGAGCAAAGTCAAATACATGTACCGTTTATGTGAAATCCTAGTAAAGGTAAAACTATAGCAAATAGGAAACGGGTCGGTAGCTCCCAGAGATGAGGCGTGAGGACAGGCAGTTCATGCAAAGGGTTTCAAGGGGACTACGCCGGGGGGGGAGCGAAAATATCCTGCATCTTAACTGCAGCAGTGGATGAGGATCCTGATTTTTCCACAGCCTTACCAACGCTTCCTGCTATCTTTCGATGATAGCTATGCAGTGAGTGGGAAGTGGAGTCTCGTTATGGTATTTATTTGCATTTCCCTGGTGACTAATGATGTTGAACGTATTTTCCTGTGCTTATTGGCCATTTCTATATCTTCTTCGGAAAAACGTTCATACAGGTTTCTTTTAACTGGATTATTTGTCTTTTTGTTACTGATAACTGAGTTTGTTGGCTCTTTCACTCATGATTAAAGATTATTGTTGACAGAAGGGCCAATGGGAATCCACTGGAGCTATCCACCTCTGTTCAAACACTAAATTAGAGAGCATATCAGTATCACCAAGGACATCACAGAGATGGCAGTCATCAAAATACTAAGCAGATGCAGAGATATATAACCTTATCATATTTCCATTTAACTATCTAGTTTAGTTAATGCAAAATTGATGGGTCTCCTGGTCCAATAGTAGACAGCTTAAACCCATGTACCTCCAGCTGGATTTGACATTACAGATGGTCATTTCGGAGCCAGAAAAGTCTGCATTCACGCTGCCTGTCCCCACCAGAACCAATGAGCAGAGACGAGGATTGAATCTTAATGGGCAGTTTACTCAGATGACCTGCGATCTGAGAAGACGGCGGGTTACGTCCTCAAAAACCACCTTAACAGCTCATCTCAAACCAACCTTTTTATAAGGAGAAGAAAGGGTGAGTAAGGGGTTTGGAAAAAAATGGTAATTGGTTAGAAGTTGTGGTCCGGTGGTGATTTCCCCAGTACTTCTTTACCTGTTGATCAACAATTCTTTATCCCTATCACAGAAGTTCCCTGCCGGAACTCAGTGGCTCGGGTACCATCTCCACCTCTGTCACTTGCAGACCCTCTGGGGCACAAAGGTCAAGTTGCTGTCAACCTCCCAGAGTCACGTGATCGGGCATTCCAGCTTCCGGAATAACAGTTTCTACATGCGTTAGTCACTTAAACCTCCCAACCAAGGCTAAGGTCTTTCACGCTTGAGTTCCCCCATCAATTTTGTTGAATACCTGATATATAACTTTTGATTTGTTTATACCCTTTATAGCCTTTGTCCCAATAAGCAGGGAACAACAGAAATGTGCTTTTAATTAACAAACCTTTAAATCAGGGATATGTCAAACTCTTAATTTTGCACCGCAATTTAATCCATAGGAACCTTGGCCTTCTCAATGTAG
The DNA here is from genome assembly GCA_004026545.1 of Mormoops blainvillei. NCBI lineage: Eukaryota > Metazoa > Chordata > Mammalia > Chiroptera > Mormoopidae > Mormoops > Mormoops blainvillei. Next base: position 52,946 of record PVJD01005549.1, on the reverse strand, counting down.
CGTGTTAATGGGGCCTAAAACGCAGGCCTTTTTAGGGCCCTGGGTGCTTTGGCAATAAGGTAAGAGATCAGTTTCTCAGTAAAGTAGGTGGCCTGCCAGTAGCTTGCAACACTTTGGAATATCTGCTCCAATACAGAAAAAAAAAATCAACCCGTGCTCTATACCAAGAAATTATTCTTCCTGGCAGTTTGGAAGCAATGTATTATATTGTGTTTGATGCTCAAGCCATTTTCTGGGTAATTCAAAAGTCTCTCCATTTTAAGAGCCTGGTTCCAAAGACTATTCGAGCTGTTCTGCACTGTAGTGTTTAACCTTTATGGCCTGGCAGCTTCCGTGTGGTCTGACGTGCCTGCGCCATGGTGTGGCACAACACAGAGGCTATGACGGGGCCCCGTAAGGAAAAGACAGCATTAGACCCATGCTTGTAGAAGAAATCTAGGCCCTTTCGCAAATACGTAACATTCTTTCAAGATGCAGTTCCTAGCTCCGTTCGAGTTTTCCTCTGTGTGCTTCTCTGAGCTCCACTGGTGTCGATGTTTTAGTACGTTACATGGGGCACTTTGCCGCCAGCAAACACAGCAGTGATCTTGCTGGATTAGCTGATCCCACTGCCTGCCAGCCAGGGGCAGCACACCTGGCCCCTGCCCTGCACGCCCCTCACGCCTTCCCCCCCCCAGCCTGGCCTGGCTTCCCTTGGGAATTGCTTGGGGGTGGGGGTCAGAGCCAGCCGGGAGAGCCCCAGCGGCCCACACCCTAAACGTGCTGCTGGGCCAGGCTCTAGCGTTTCTCTGCAGTCCTCACTTTATGTCAGGGCTTTCCTGTGGCCGCCCTAAGGTCTCAGGCCTGCAGGGAAGTGTGTCACCAGGACAGTTCCTCACGGGAGGTCTGGTGGGCCCTGGAGGGCTTGCCTGCCTGCGACACCAGAGCCTCTGGGGGGCGGGGTGTGGGCAGGGCCCTGAGGCCTGTCTCTCCGCTGGTACAAAGGTATGGACTGTACTCTCCGGTCTGAAAAGAAATGAAGGATTGGTGAGAGGAAAGCAGACGAGGCCGTGGGGAACTGAGAGCTTTGACACTGTGCGCTGAGAGTTCAGACACCGAGAGAAACAGGCTCACGGAGCGTGGGTGACCGCTGGTGATGCCGACCCAGTGCTGGGCATCTCGTTCTTTCTCTGACATGATGGTTTAGTGTGTGAGGGCCAATGCAGGGGAAAAAGCCCTTTTCCTTTGATTGGGACGCTGGAGTCCAGACTCCCCTTCCCACTGTCAGCTGCCTGTCACCTTCATTACAGGGTTCGCGAATTGGACAGTCACTCTGCGGGTGTCTAGTGTCAGCGCAGGAGGCAAACGCTGCTTAGGGAAGGATGTACTGTCAAGTGTACGGAGAAAACAGTTCTCCGCCCTGTGCCTCTAAACCACAGTCTCCAGCTTCTGTCTCTCCTGTGACGAATGCAGCCCCTCCACACATTAAACACAGAGGAGCTACAATCGAACGTTCATATCTCAGCAGAGCAGGCGTGAGGGGCTCAGAGGCAATTTGTCAGCGTTTATTAACTGTGACCCAGAAAAACGGAACCGTGCAGTGCATGCTCATTCATGTAGGTCAGGGTGGGATAGTTCTGTCACCCTTTGATTCTCTAACCCCATCCTTCTCCAAAGGCAAAGAGGGTAAAAGCGACCCTGTTAGCATAATGCCACGCAGGAAGTGGTCAGTGTTAATGGGAGAAAAAAATGCTCTGTCAAGAAAAAGTCCAGCCATCGTTAATATAACAGTGGTTTGCACGAGATCGATGTGGCCTGGCAGCCAAGGAGAGGGGACTGGGATGCACGTGTGTGAACAAGGACGACTTCACTGTACTAGTCCGTGGGGGCAGTAGATGCTGTTGAGTGAGCGTGTGTCCTGTGTGGTCATCGCATTCAGAATGACTGAGTAAGTAGAGCAACGAATCTGCATCACATTTTGCATTAAGCTGGAACATTCCTCCGCGGAAACTATTCAGATGATTCAGAAGGCTTTCCGGGATGGTGTGGTGTGTGCAACGCAAATAGAAGTGTGGCACAGACGCTCCAAAGATGGTTGAGAATCTGTTGCAAGTGCTCCATGTTTTGGAAGGCCTGCAACAAGCAGAACACCTGAGAATGCTGAATATGTTCGGATGGCAATCAACAAAAATTGAAGAATTGTGTGAGGTCCCAAGATGCCTACTTTGAAGGGGACTGAGGTGTCATTGTCCCAACAATTTTGTTTGTGAGCAGAATAACATCGAGGGGCTCTTCTCTCATCCTCCCAACACACACTATACAGTACAGAATGTCCTTCCTGGGCCTCTGAATCCTTATTTAACAAACCAATAGCTAGTGATCCACCATCACTTACTGAAAACTTTCTTAAACCTATTGAGAAATTCGATAGACTTATTTCACACAACTACTGAAAAAAAAGGGCCGTGGTCGTAACTGAGAAACCGGGAAAGCACTAAAATAAATCACAGCTTCCCCACAAAATACAATTTTCCCCTCCGCACGACCTAATTTTCCACTTTCTAGTCAAATAAAATAATTTCTTATGATTCAGGAGGCTGCTTCTTCTTTTGAGTCTTAGCATCTTCTCCTTCTTTATTTTTTTTCATGATTGAACTGAAAGGCATTTTATTGAATTTACTGAGGTGACTTTGGTTAATAAAATTATATAGGTTTCGGGTGTGCTGTTCTATAACACACATCATCTGCATATTGTGTGGTGTGCTCAGCACCCCAAGCCGAGTCTCCTTCCGTCACCACCTATCCCCCCTTTATTCTCTTCTGCCTCCCCCCATCCCCTTTCCCTCTGGGCTTCACCAGGCTATGGTCTGTGTCTCTGAGCTGTTTTTCCTTTATTTAACCCCCGCATCTTTTTAACCCGGCCACCCCAGGCTCCTCCCCTCTGACACCTGTCAGTCTGTTCTCTGTACCTGAGTCTGTTTCTATTTTGTTTGTAACCCTACTTCTTAAAAATATGCTTTTTTCTTTTTTCCATTGCTCTCTAACAACCTGTTATATGCAACTTTCTTTTTCCAAGTCTATCTGACCTTGAGTATTTATCAAGTGGAATAGTTATTCAAATCATCGCGTTGTCTTTTATGCGGCATGTTTGATATAGTGACTTGCAACTCGATCCTTAAAATGCTAAGAGCAGGCAGTTAAGATGGAGTTCTAGTAAAACTAAAATGGAGATCAAAGCTGGAAATAGCTAACATTTATTTGGATTTCACCAGGGGAACATCATCTCTTTATGACTTTTGAAACGTGACGCTTTTTTGATCTTTATATAATAGGTTTACCAAAGCATTTTGTCTTATTCAAATCCTGGTAATCCTAAAGCGAAAATGTGTGCATTCTCAGTTATCTTGCAGCTGATGGACTTGAATCATTCATGACTTTTAAAACTTTTTCATACAAATAAAATATATTTTGACTGGATTCTATAATTATAGAAAATCTGGACGTTGGCCCTGTAGATTACTATTGAAATGGGAAGTGCATGATAAACGGCTCAATATTTTACATCAGCAAATGCTGCTTCCTTCCCACACCGCAGCGGGAGAGATCGGATTAAACGATTTTCTCAAGTGTGCTGGACACGCCTGCGCAACCAAAAACAACAGCAACAAACAACAAAAGCACACGGCTTTTTTGAAATAGTTCATCCTTTGAATTATTTCAACAGAATTACAACAATAAGAGAAAAATACGTTGATTACCCAAAAGCATAAACCGCCTGTGTTTATCCCATGCAGAACAGAACAGGGATAAATGGACAAGAGGCAGAGGCCAGGGCAGCCCTCGCAGGACGAGACGCCGCGTGGAACACACAGCCTCGCGGAGTTTAACCGGGCTAACTCCCAGGACCTACACCTGAGAGGTGGCCTTTAGGTAGTTCTAACGGGGTAGACCTAGTTCAAAGGTGCAGACTCCCAGCCAGGGAGTGGTTCGCTGCAGCTGGAGAGGAAGAGCACAGCAGACAGGCGGCGTGGGCTGCTTTGTGTACCTGAAACTCTAGGACACAGAGATGGAAGTGCGACCTGTGTCGGAGCTCGGGATTAACGGGGCGAACAGCGGGAAGTCCGCCGGTCCCACTCAGAGCGGTGGGTTCCGAGCTGTCCCTCCGAGGCTCGGATCAGTGGTTGAGGCTTATTGAGACATGTCAATAACTCATCCCTGCACGAAGACGAGGTCCCCGAGAACGTCTGAGGTCGCCTCGGGGAGCAAGGGTGATTAAGAGAGAGGCTGGGTGAGCAGAGCCATAGCCCCAACCAGCTTTCATGGGGGCCAGTGTACTCCGCCCGCTTTTGAGTGCGATTCCACCAATGATTTAACTTTTAAAAAGCATTCTGATGGGAAAATATGTTAGAATAGTGTGGCTAGCTCTTTTTTTTCAGTCCTTCATATCTCAGCTTCCATGCCTCCTCTTCAGAGAGGCTCTTTCCCACCCTCCCCCACCCACGACTGTTCTTTAACCTGGCACCCTCTTTGTTCCTCCCCCCCCTTACTATAAGCTGATTTATTTTTGGCTGTTTATTTTCATACGTTTAATTGGCTGTCTCTTGCATAGAATGTGAGCTCTGCTAGGGAAGGTTTCTTTTCTTCCTTGGGCTTTGGCTTTGCGCTTTACCTTCTGTAGCGCCTGACACCCAGCGAGCGCTCAACAGATACACCAGGGAGAGCTGAATGGAGAACTAAATGCGCGAGTAAAAGTGGTAGAAACTGGGTCGCCCGTTTAGGCGTGCTCGATTATGTCTGGAGGGCCAAAGGAGGGAATTGTCCTCTATCCAAGAGCCCACGTGTGTACAGAGATGAGAGAGCATTCTGAGTAAGAGTCAGTGGAAAGGGAAGTTAAGGTATTGAGGTTTGGTTCAACTTTTGCCCCAAACAGTTTGTTCTTCAGCTTCTAGGTCTGGTTTCCATAGGATGCTAGAGTAAAGGGCACACACACATGTGCCACTTGAAAGTCATCATTTTAAACATAATCAAACCAATGTATTTCAATCAGATTATCAGCAGTGCTGCCTGGGATGGCATTGTTATGAAACATAGGGAATAAGAATAATAAATGCTAGAGACTGGCCAAATATATCTGTTAGAAACCAAAGAATTTGGCTGTCTTGCTGCAGGAGTAGCAGTTGTGGTGTGAGGTCTACAACAGGGGAAAGTGAGGTGCGGAGAGAGTGAGCGAGCGCCCCCAGCTCTGCATACCCTCCCTCTCGCCTGCCACAAGCAAACAGGGGCGCTGGCCCAGAAGAGAAAGGGGCCCCGACAGTCCCCGGGTGCTCACAACTCTGTGTGGAAGGGAGCTCCTGGTCCTTATCTTAGAAACATTGACTATGGCCGTGGACAATAGGGGTTAGCAGACTCTAATTAACGAACTTATCAATTAAACAAGTCTCTATCTGAGAGGTCACCCTGCCAGTTTAGACTTGGCTTCTTCTAACATTTTCTCCGGTAGTCGTTCTCTTTCCTTCTTTCTATTTTTTATTTAAAAAAGGATTCTGTTTTCTTATCAACAGTGTATGGCTGTTCCCTTTTTCCTGCAGGAATTGTATCTTCACAGCCATTATCTCCTTCAACTCACCTGGTATTTATAAGTCTTTGTAGGTCTTTGAGCTGTAATCAAATAATCTATCACATCAACAGAAACAAGTGGAAACTGACCTTGAAGTCTGATTAATTTCCAAACTAACCATGAAGGATGTTACAAATCAAGGGGCTGAATGAACCTATGGGAAACCAAATGGTGCTTGTAAAGTGCCATCAATGAATGAGAGTTTTGGGTAAATGATCACCTATATTGTTAATTATTCCCAGTGAATGGTGTCTAACCTCAGAGTTTACATCCTCATAAAGTAATCAGTTGGAGTGTAGGGGGGCGGGGGCGGGGGGTGTTAATTACAATTTGTAAAAGGCCAAAAATTCTTCCACTTCTGTCCACAGTATGAAGCCACTTATGGTAGCAAAGTGCAAGTACCAAGAGCTGGTTGTTAAAACAACTGCCACCAAGGAATCAAGAGGTGAAGTGGTAAACACAGCGACACATTAAGGAATATTAAGGAATAGAAGGGAGCTTACAGTGCGAAATTAAATTTTTACATAGAAAAATACACCTAGTAATGTCCTGTGTATTTTTAATCTTGCCAGCTTTACTTCTGAAGGATATATATATATATATATATATATTCAATACAAAAAAGGTGCTCACCAAATGACAAATAAGAATAATAAAAATGTTAAGATGACAAACCCGATCTGAGTCGTGGTCACATTGGAAAGCTAGGTATTACCTGGGAACCTTGAAAACTCAAGCCCCTTCCCATGATTGAGGGGAGTGCCCAGGGGCTCCTGTCCTCAGTCTTTCGGCCCCCAGAGCTTTTGCTCACGTGCTGTGCTGATGTGAAGCTCAGTTCTTGGGCTGTTTTCACAGAAATATTCCCACACTAACCATTTAATGCCTTGGGCTGACATTAGCGGAGCTCTCTCAGACCCCAGTCACTTTTTCCAACTCTCTTTATTTCTGTCTCACAGATTCTGTCTGCCTGCTGTCTACTTCAGAATTAAAAACGACAAAATGCCTCATCAGAGAGTTTAATAAGCATAATTTGTGGCAAGTTATATCAGTATTTAATTCAAAATAAAATAATTATGCTTTCTCTGAGAGGATTTCCAGATGGTTAAAAAATCCCCTCCCCCAAACAATGATCGTACAAAATATATCCAGAATGTTATATGCCAGCTCGTACAATTGGTTTGTTATAAAATAATTTTTATAAAACTCAGATTAATTTTTGTATCCTCAGACATACCTTAAAAAATACTTTTATTAACTGATTTATTCATCCGATAAACAAAAGTACTTGGAAAAGAATAGTTATGGGCTCCAAATTGCCCACTCCCTTCTTCTTGGGTCTGCTACTATGACCAGAAATGTATCAAGGTGTCTGTCCATTTTCCTATGCTTACCCACACTGGAAAATAATCGAAAACACTGAAAATTTTGTAGATAAAAACTGTAGCTTATAAAGATTCTAACTGGTCCTTATCTTAGAAACTTGGAGTCCTGGTGAGACCGAGCCCTTCACTGTATGCTAGTCAGTCACCCGTGTTTTTGCCTCTGTGAGTTGCCTGCCCCCGTGCGTCACACATTTTTAATTGAGGTGTTCACATTTTTCTCATTGATTTATAACAATTCTTAATCTCTCAATAGCATTTATCTGTCCTATGTAGCAAACATATTTTCTCAGTTTATTATTTGCTTTTTAAATTTTTAATTTCATTTATTTTGAGTTGCTTCTTACAGTGATAAGTAAAAAAAGACCTATTTCCTTCCAAAACTATGTCATATTTAGCTATATTTACCCCTAATCGTTTCATTTTTATGTTTAAATCTTTAAAACATATGAAATGATCTTCGAAATTTGTTTTGAAATAAATGTCTCACTTTGTTTCCTTGAGTTTTTGCCATTTATTCTAACACGACTTATGGACTAATCCACGCATGTCTTACCTTGTGATGTTATCATACCACTTTGTTGACATATGAATCTATATTTTCTCCAGCTTTCGGTTTATTTTATTTTAATTAATTACATTTTCACCAAATATTCCCAAATCATTCCTCCTCAGTCCTTGAAGGTTTCAGCACCTTTTGTATTTCTTTTTTTTCTGTCACTCTGCCTCTCCACATTCTTGATGATTTCAATACCTACATGAATAACCCATTTGCGCTTTGGGTATTCCATTTCCTGCTCTCCCTCACCTGGCACTCTGTTCTCCCTCAGCCAGCCGTTTCCATGGTTACAACCTAGACTTTGTCATTACAAATAATGGTAGCACCTCCAAAATCTCATTTTCAAAATCACCTGCTTTCTCATCATCACCTCCTATCATGTTGATCAATAGGGAAGTGATCGAATTTTTTTTTAAAAGCCACTACATTATATCTCAATCGTAGAATATGCTACAAATGTTAGAAAAGATTGAGATGGATATTTCTACACCGAAAGGGAACCCTCTCCAAGACATAGTATTGAGTAAAAATGTCAAGTGATCATAAAATATGTACAGTAAGAAATTATTTATTTAAAAAGGGAAAACATCCCATAAAGGCATTTCTCTGTCTGTCTGTCTGTCTCCATTTGTGAGTACAGAAAACGATCTGGCAGGACTCACAGTCAACTGAGGTTCCCTCGGGCAAGAGCAGGGTGGCCGCACGGTGTCCAAGAGTAATGCCAGCTTCGACAACTCCTGGTATTTTAAACCCTCAGGTCTAGTTGTTTAATATTTCTGTAATTTAAAATGAAATTAAAATAAATATTTGAATTATATCCTGTTCTCCCTCTCAAAATCCTATTCAGATACTGAAGGTAAAAACAGATATTATTATAATATTAGAATATGTTATTCTCTCTGAATATTCTCAAGAATATATTATTTCTCTCTATTTATGGGATTTTTTTTATGTCCTTCCATACATTGCATGCTTTCATTATGAATCCTGCATATTCTCATTAAGTTTATTCTTATATCTCTTATATCTATCCATATTGTTATTGTTAAGGGGTGGCTCTTTGCTCCACGATAGTTTTTAACCAATTGCTTATTATAGGAAATCTATTAATATATAATTATAGCTCTTTAAGTTCTATTTATAGTTGAATTTCTTTGTTTAGGAAGATAATCATATTATCCCCTTATGGCCTATCATAATTTCTAATCTCTATAGCTCAGTTTCCCCTAATCTGTATTTTTAAAATATAGTTTATTAATTATACTATTACAGGTGCCCCAATATTTCCCCCTTTGCCCGCCTCCACAACCCCCCTGCTTAGTTCATGTCCGTGGGTCATGCATATAAGTTCTTTGGCTTCTCCCTTTCCTATTCTATTCTTAATCTCTCCCTGTCTATTTTGTACCTACTAATTATGCTCCTTATTCCCTGCACCTGTTCCCCGTTCTCCACCCTCCCCCTCCCTGCGGATAACTCTCCAGGTGACCTCCATTTCGGTGATTCTCTTCCTGTTCTGTTTGTTTGCTTAGTTTGTTTGCTTAGTTTGTTTCTTAGATTCAGTTGTTGATAGTTGTGAATGTGTTGCCATTTTAATGTTCATAGTTTTGATCTTCTTGTTCTTAAATAAGAGCCTTTAACATTTCATGTAATAAGGGCTTGGCGATGACGAACGCCATTAGCTTTAACTTGTCTGGGAAGCACTTTATCTGCCCCTCCATTCTAAATCTAGGTTGTAGGTCCTTTTTTATCACATTGAATATTTCTTGCCAGTCCCCTCTAGCCTGCAAAGTTTCTTTTGAGAAATCAGCTGACGGTCTTATGGGAACTCCTTTGTAGGTAACTCTGCTTTTCTCTTGCTGCTTTAAGATTCTTTATCTTTAACCCTTAGCATTTTAATTATGATGTGTCTTGGTGTGGTCCTCTTTGGGTCCAACTTGTTTGTAACTCTGTGTTTCCTGGACTTACACGTCTATTTCTTTTGCCAAATGAGGGAAGTTTTCTTTCATGATTTTTTCAAATAAGTTTTCTATTTCTTGCCCTGTCTCTTCTCCTTCTGGCATCCCTATGATTTGGATGTTGGTACTTTTGGAGATGACCCCAAGGCTCCTTATACTATCCTCGTTTTTTTTAACTCCTCTTTCTTCTTGCTGTTCTGGTTGGATGCTTATTTCTTCCTTACATTCCAAATCATTGATTCGAATCTCGGTATCATCTCCTACATTGTTGGTTCCCTGTAGATTTTTCTTCATTTCACTTAGGTATAAACTTGATTTCTTCCTTTATGTTGCTGCCATACTTAATGAGTTCTTTGAGCATCCTGATATCCCCAGTGTTTTGAACTCTGCATCTGTTAGGTTGGTTATCTCAATTTTGTTTAGTTCGTTTTCTGGGGTTTTGTTCTGTTCTTTCATTTGGACCATATTTCTTTGTCTCCTCAACTTGGCAGCCTCCCTGTGTTTGTTTCTCTGTATTAAGTAGAGCTGCTTTGACTCCCTGTCTTAATAGCATGGCCTATTGTAGAAAAGGCACCTGTAAATTTTGTGAGGTGGAGCCTTAGATAATTGCCAGGACTAGACAACCTGCTTCACTGCTTTGTGGCTCTGTGTGTGTGGGGTGCGGAGGGCTCAGAGAAGGGACAATGCCTCTGCTTGGTTTCTGGAGGTTTGCCCAGCACTCACACTGTTTCCAGTCACTTCACTTAGTCCCCATATGCAACTGGCACCCTTCCTGCTGTTGCCCTGGTGGTGAATCCCAGAGGGAGTGGGTCTGCATAAGTTCTAAAGCTGTGCAGGCCCTTTAAGCAGAGTCTCCTGAAAATCTGGTAGTTTCTTCTGCTGCCCCAACCCCCACTGGTTTTTACAGCCAGAAGTTATTCAGACTTATATTCCTGGTGCTGGAACCCTAGGCTGTGTGACCTGGCCTAGGGCTGGGATCCTTTGCTTCCCAGGTATCCCTCCTGTATTTTATCTACCACCCACAAATGTGGGACTGCCTGTTTGGCTGCCTGTCTGCTCCAAACTGGATATCCATGCCTCTCCACCAATCTCTGTGTCTCCGCCCCTCCTACCTATCTGGATGAATGTAGCTTCTTTAAATCCTTAGGTGTCAAACATCCATTCAGTTTGATTTTCTGACAGTTCTACGCGCATTACTTGTTTTGAGGTCTGGTTGTAATATTTTCTGTAGTTGTGCGAGGAGGCAAAGCATATTTACCTATGGCTCCATCTTGACCGGAAATCGCTCGGTTTCTCCTAATCTTTAAAGAATAATTAAAGTGCCCACTGGACAGGTGTTTGACTTACTAAATGACTTACTAAACTCTATATACGTGTTAGTTGTGGTGGTTAATGTTGTTAACTATGTTATTTCCTGTTGTGATTCGGCATCCTGCACATTTCTCAGCCTTCTTTTTTAGAATCAAATGTGCCAATTTATACTCTCCTTTTTTCCCTCTTTTCTCCAGCTCATTTTGTTTCAACCAAAAGTTGTTAGGACGGTTTGGTTAAAATTCCCTTCACTCTGCCAAGGCAGCCATTTCCCTTGCAGGCATGAAATGGCCAGTCCACTGGCTCTTCCCTCACTTCTGTCTTCTTGTGCCACATCTTAAGTAAATTCCTCAGCGTCTCTGAGCATCAGGGATGCTCTCCCATTGTCCCCAGGGTCCATTTCCTGGTCTCCCCTATTCCACCATTTTGGTCACTTCAGCTGGCATTTGTAATTGTGGGGCAGTTAAGTCACAGGTTCAGATTCTCATCCTGGACCGTAGAGGAACTCACTTTCCTTTTTTCACCCTAATTACTGTCTTTGATCTTTTCAAAGACACCTTCCTCCTAATTATTTGTAACATCTCCTACACTTGTGCCTTTGTCTGTGGATCCTCTCTCCCTCTTCTTCTCCCCCTCCTGGATAGTTAGTGAGGGTGCTTAAATTTTTTCCAACATTTTTAATTAGGAATGGGTTATATGCAAACACTGTCAGAAACACACGTGAGGTAAAGGTCCTAATTAACACCCGAGTAGAAATCTCTTGCACGTCTAGTTCTATACGAAGAGAAATCAATCAGTGGGTAGAGCAGGAAATTAGAAAGATCGGTCTGGAACCAAACCCTGTCATTTCCTCCAGTTGTAATAACTCCTTGTCTCCACCTGTGAGTTGTGCTTTGCTAAAATTAATTTTCAGTAACTACAAGAAGTAAGGATTTAATTCATATCTATAAAAGCAAAAGAGAACAATTTATATTGATAAAACAAATTTTCCCCTTAATCTTTCCCTAGCATTGTTAATGAATTACTTTGGACTAGATTTTCTGTTTAAATCACCTTTGGAATAGAATGAGGCGCTTGTCGTGCTAAAGAACTCAATGGAAGAATTATTTGAGACCTAGAAGATGAGGTCACCAGGGAGGAGCCTTCACACATTATTCAGCTCCTAGAGTACCACAATCAGAAAGGGCCGATTTGGGCAGAGATCACATCGAAAGTCACACAAAGCTTTTATATGATTGGCTATTTATGGAAACCACATGGTTCCACAAATGGCTGTCTCTCGGTTCTCAAGGGATGACAAGTTTAGATGGTTCTAGGGTTTACAGTTCCTTAGCACTGAGTTATAACCTGCTTGGAACAGGCTTCTAAAACTGTGTTTGGTCTAGAAGTGCTGTATCAAAGCAGAGCGGCGTTGTGCTTATAAAGCTCGACAAGGACAGAGGAGCTTCAAGCACTTCGTTCCGTTTTTCCTTCTTCTTCTCGTTCCCCACCTCCTCTCCGTCTCCTTCCTCCTCCTCCATCCCCTACTATTGCTGCCCTCTATAAAAAATTCTTTTTGTCTGCTAAGAGATGTCCATGTTTCATTACACTAGCACCTCTACGTCAGTTTCGAGTGGGAGAAGGCATGTTACCAGAAAAGCTTTTCCTCCACGTATATATAAAATTATATATATATACACACTTCATTGCACTCGCTCTCTGTTTAATTAATCCTAACCTTAAATGCTTTGGGATTGGCATCAGTGGAGTCGGGCAGCACCCAGTCCAAGGTTCCAGGCCAAATGCAACCTCTATTTAGAATTTCCTAGATGTTGGAATTGACCTAGAATCTGAACCCCATGTGTAGCCTCTTTTGAGGGACTAACTGGACAGAGAGTCTGGGATCTGTGAAAATTCTGAAGGTCTTTTGTGACAATGAAAAGCCTGGAGAAGGGAGGGAGCGACTCACTCAAATCCCTGCTCTCTCAACCTCGCTCAGGATTAAAGGGAATTACAGGTTCTCTGTTCACTGAAGAGAAACAAATGCCCCATTACACAGAGGGATTAGGGCCCCGCCGAGCATCTGTGCCTTTGAAATGACGCTGCCCTTCGCCGGGAGTGCAGGGCGGAGGGGCACGGGCTGCGTTACAAACAGACCCCCGGCTAAGAACTGGGTTCGCATCGTGAGCGCCACTCAGGGCCAGTCGTTCTCGGGGACTCCTAAGCAGTATTGAAATTAAATTCTTGACCCCGTAAAGGATGCGAGGACTTTTGTCTCAGACTTAATCTGTAAGAATGTTTTTATCGCTCAGCAGCAGAGTCCCCTCCGGAATTTTACAGTCTTACTCGGCGGCAGTCTTAGACAATAATGAAGAAAGACGGGAAAAGTGCAACTTTGGTAAAGACCAGGGCGAGCAACTCAGGGTTTTTTCTGAAAGGCTGGACTCATGAGGCGCTTGGAATAGCCCGTGTCTGCACCGCGGGGTGCTATCTGAGTTTTCACCTGCTGCCTCCGTTTCATGAATAAATATGAACACAGATGTTTAGGAACAAAGAAAAGGAAGTCAAGGTCATTTTCAAGTTTTCTAACTTTATAGGGCATGTGTATGTGTTCACACATCCTAATTTAAAATGAGTGGAAGAGAAAATTTATAATCTTTCTATTTGCTACGCCCCACAGGCTGACCTGCCTTTTGAGTGCGACTTTAAAGTTGACGGCTAAAGAAATCATAAAATGAATGAAGCAAAGGAAATTAGAGTTGGCAGGCGGGTAGAGTTCTCAAATATAACTTATTTAATCAGCCCATAAATATGTTTTGCACACACATGTGCGAAGGGACTATGCCAGGTTGTGTGACGATGACAAAGGGGAATCTCGTGAGGCTTCTGTGGGGCTTATCTTGGCAGGGCGCGCCTGCCCACAAACGACGATGCCCACCACGTGCCAAAGTAGCGCATACACGCAGACGGCCATCATGATAAGCAGAGATGGCTACAAACGCCACGGGTCCTTCGGCCCCTCCTTTCCCCATGCCGCCTCCATTGCCGTCAACGCTACCTTCGAATATCCTCACCCACTTCTTCCTTCCCGTCCATCTCCTCGGCCTCTCCGCCTAGCTCGGTGCCAAATCCTACCCAAACCTCCCTAACACGTTCACATTAAGAGCTTCTGAAGAAGCCTCCGCCCCTAGACCCACTTCCCTGCAGCCGTCACAGCGCCTCATGACTCAGAAGCCTCCAGAAGCAGCGTTTCCTTCCGAATGACTGACTCCTCACCGCGCTGGTCTAGGTCTCCAGAACGTAGCTAACATTATTTTATCTTTGCCTCTTGCTATTTATATGCTTATTTTCTGTGCTCCTAGTTAAGCATGACTAATGGCACTGTTATCTCTGACATTACCATGGCTGCCGTCATCCTACCATCTCTCTTAATGGAGAGCATCGATCGAACTCTTAGTATGTGCTAAGCATTGCGCACAAGCACTTTGATTCCAGATGCAGTCACCAGATAATCACGGATCAGCTGCCCTCTGCTTGGCAGGTGCCACAGGGGCGATGACAGACGGGGATTTGCCTACGGGATCACGGAACTTAGAGCTTCACCCTGTTATCTATTTTAATTCTTGCCATAATCTTCTGGAGGTAAGTCATATATTCAACAGTGGTTCACAGATGAGTAAACCGAGGCTTGGAGAGTTTAAATAATTCATGCAAGGACTTTGGGATAGTCACCCACATGTCGTGACCCACAGATCGCCTACCTCAGGGACCCTGGAGTCTGTAGGGGAGGCCAGACCAGCAGGCCCACTCTGGTAGCAACTCCTCTTTGTAGACCCTGCTACTTGCTTCTCTCTTGGTCAGTGACAGAAGCCTTGGCTTTCCTTTGAGTACACGACATCTATACGTTCCAGCCTCTCTTGCAGCTAGATATGACCATGGGATTAAATCATAGTCGGTGAGATATGAGCTCAGATAACATGTACAATTTCTCAGGTCTGCCCTTAAATAGAGAACAGTGCATCTTTTCCTTTCTTCTTCCTCCATCCTGCTGCTTGAAATCCGAGGTAGTTTAATCTCTGAGTGGTGCTGGAATGTCAACATAGAGGAATCCTAGTTCCCTGCATGACTCATGGCAGAGAACGGTCCTTTCACCTCTGGATTGCCTACCTCCAGCTAAGGCTTTGACTTGCTGGCAGGTGAGCCTACAACCTAGGGAGGATGCTCTCTCCAAAGACGACCCGGACTTTGGGGGAAACTGAGACTGAGTTACACACGCGTTGGTCTCCTTCGCCTTCATGTCAGGCCCTTGAGGGAAAGGAGCTTGCCTTCTTCGTTGTTGTGTCTCACCTCTGAGCCTCTTGCTTGGCACATCGTAGTGGACTTATGAATGCTTTAGAATGAATGAATGAATGAATGAACAAATGAATCACACACTTGCTCTTCTGTCTGTGAAGCCTGGATGACAGCTCTATTCATTACTACACAGGGCAAGTGACTTGAACTTGAGAGGGTTGTATAAGAGCAAGCATTAAAGCTCCTCTCCAGCTCCAGATTGAGTGTCACACAGAAATTATTCAAATTTGAATCTTAAGTGATGTCTGACCTTCAGTGACCCCCTTAACTATATTCCTCATCCGTGCATTAACCATTCATCTGTGAACACCTTTTTCCCCCTCCAACATACACAACCTCCGCCCCCCCTTTTTTTTTGCTGTGGATAAATTGCTCAGTTTAACAGATTCCCCGTCAGGGATGGGGAGAATCCCCCTCTACCTCTTTCAGCTGCACTAATAATAAAACTGATACAATATCATATTAACAAGAGAAAAACCAATTCAATATGTGCACACAGGAGATCGTAAATGACGCTCAGAGAAATAACTGAGCCAGCCCAGCTTTTTATATCATCTAGACAAAGAAACATAAATTTGTGACGCTTTGACAGCATAGAGAACTTGGGCTGGGGTGCTAATTAGCGCAGAATCTAAGCGAAGCTTGGTCTTGAGTAGTAAATTAGGAAAGAGGTAACAAGGTTTGTTTCCACAGGCTTCTAAGCCCTAAATTTCTTAGCTCTGATGATAAGGATGTCTCTCAGGCCCCTTGGAACAGCTGGGCACCTCAGAGGGGAGATTTATTTCCTGCATTAAAGGAGACAAAGGAGGGTTAAGAAGCCCTTCTTGCATTGGCTGCTTTACAAGTAACTTTGATTGGAAATCATCAGTATGCCGTTGGAGGGCATCATGGGGTGGCCTGCCCTGGGCCCCAGCATCTCCTGTCCCCAGCGCAGCTCTGCCTCCTTCAGGAGGCCTGCGCGGACCCCGGCGTCCCCCCAGGGGCCTCTACTCACTCGGACTCAGTGAAGAAAGAGAAAGGCATGGCCAGTCTTTTCAGACAGTCTGCACCATTTTGCCCTGAATTATGTTTATGTATTCCTTCTCTCACACTTCAGCTGTTCAAATGTGTACCACTCTTTCATACCATACAACCCCTAGCTACATGGGAGTGACCTTGTGCAAGAATTAAAATACACTGTAACTGTGTGCTAGAGAATTTTCATGGTCACACTAAATCTTCACAATAATGTCATGTTACTTGCTATTATGCCTTTTACAAGATAACTTACACGCCTTTTACAAAGGTGGGCGAAGTGAGACGTGGAGGGTGAGCGGCCTCCCCACTCCACATGGGCACAACGGGCATTCTTTTTGAGGTTCTGAGTCCCAAGCCCATAGGGCCACTATTAGAAATGTTTTTTAAGTCTATTTCCCCCTCATGACACAGTGTCAGCTGGAGCCACAAAGGGAGCATTTGGAAGAGGCACGATCCAAAGCAAGTCTGCCCCGAGCAGCCTCGGAGCACAGTTTTTCTTCTTATTTCTAATTTTCTGCAGCCTCCTGGAAACATTCTCTCTTGCCCCTTCTTGCTTCTCCATCCCCCCACCCCCACCCTTTTGGATCCTGCGTCAGTGCCAATATCTCCTTTGATTTTCTTGCCATCTCTTATGATGCCTTTCGAAATGAAAGCAAACAGATTCCCACCCACTTAGAAAATGAGTAAGAACCTTTTATTTTAAAAGACTGTGGGTTTTTTTCCAGGGGCGGGGGATCGTGTTGAGTAGTAAGAATTCTTTATAAATTTTGAATATTAACCCCTAATCAGACATATTGTTGACAAATGTTTTCTTATATTCAGTAGGTTGTACTTTCATCTTGTTGTTGTTGCCCTTGGTGTGAAAAAACTTTTTAGTCTGATGTAGTCCCATTTGTTTATTTTTGCTTTTGTTTTCCTTGTCTGAGGAGACATGCCAGAAAAAATATTGCTAAGAGCAATGCCAGAGATTTTACTGCCTGTGCTCTCTTCTAGGAGTTTTATGGTCTCAAGCCCTACATTAGTCTTTAATCTATTTTGAATTTATTCTTGTATATGGTGTAAAAAGGGCTAGTTTCACTGTTTTGCATGTATCTGTCCAGTTTTCCCAAGATTATTTATTGAATAGACAACCTTTCTTGTTGTATGTTCTTGCCTCCTTTGTCAAATATTAATTGATCGTGAAGGTGTGGGTTTATTTCTGGGCTCTCTATTCAATTCCATTGATCTAGCTGTCTGTTTTTATGCCAGTGCCATGCTGTTCAGATTACTAGGGACTTGTAGTTCAGATTGATATGAGGCACATGATATCTACAGGTTTTTGTTTTCCTTTCTCAAGGTTGCTGAGGCTATTTGGGGTCTTCTGTGGTTCTGTATAAATTCGGGGGTTGTTTGTTCTAGTTCTGTGAAATACGCCATTCTAATTCTGATAGGAATTGCGTTGAATCTATAGAACTCATACTGCTCAACACCAAAAAACAGGATAAAACAAAATAAAACAAAACAAAAAAAACCAAACCGGCAATTCAATTAAAATATAGACAGAAAGCCTGAATAGACACTTCTCCAAAGAGGGCATAGAGATGGCCAACGGACATATGAAAAGATGCTCAACATCACTAATCACCAGAGAAATGCAAATTAAAACCACAATGAGCTACTGTCTCACATCTGTCAGAATGGCCGTCATCAATAAACGAACAACAAGTGCTGGCGAGGACGTGGAGAAAAGGGAACCTTCGTGCACTGTTGGTGGGAATGCAGACCGGTGCAGCCGCTGTGGAAAACAGTACGGAGATACCTCAGAAAATTAAAAATGGACCTGCCTTATGACCCAGCAATTATATATTGGAAATATATCCTAGGAAACCCCAAACACTCATCGAAAGAATATATGCACCTTTATGTCGATTGCAGTGTTTGTTATAACAGCCAAGATTGCACGCAACTCAAGTGCCCATCAGTAGATGCGCGGATGAAAAAGTAGTGGTACTTATAGACGAAGGAATATTACTCGGCCGTAAAAATGAAATCTTACTATTTACAACAACATGGATGGGTCTAGAGGGGATTGTGCTAAGTGAAATAAGTCAGACAGAGAAACACAAATACCATATAATTTCACTTGTATGTAGAATGTAAAGAACAAAATAAATGAACAACAAAATTGGAACAGACTCATAGACACAGAGAGCAGGCTGGTGGCTGCCAGAGGAGGAGGGAGTTGGGAGACTGAGTGAAAGAGGTGAAGGAATTAAGAAATGCTACCTGGTAGTTACAGAATAGGCATGGGGATGTAAAGTACAGTATAGAAAATACAGTCAAGAATATCAATAACTATGTAGGGAGGCAGATGGGTGCTGGAAATATCAGGGGGGAAACTTTATAAAGTATAGAATTGTCCAACCACTATACCGTACACCTGAAACCAGTATAAAATATATTGAAAGTAAACTAAAATTGAAATAAATAAATACATATGTATATACACACATAAAGCGTGTTTACTCATGTAAATGTCTACCTGTTAGGCCAAACAACAGGAAACTAGAGGTTTTGTCTAGTAACATTGACAGAGTCCACTATTCCATCCTAAAAACAGTGGTTGTTTGTTTCAGTTAAATTTCAGTGTATTAGCCAGCTGGGGCTGCCATACAAAATACCACAGCCTGGGTGACTTAAACAGCAGAAATTTATTTTCCCCCAGTTCTGGAGGTCGGGAAGTTCGAGATAAAGCTGCCGGGGGGTTCTGGTGAGGCTCCCCCGTCCCTGTCCTTGGGCCACTGACTCCTTGCTCTGTCCTCCTGTGGTCTTTTCGCTATGTGTGCCCACTGCTGGTGTCTCTTCCTCTTCCTACCAGCACGCCAGTCCTAGTGACATAGGGCCCCACCCCGATGGCCTCATGTAACATTGGTTGTCTCCTAAAAGGTCCTCTGTCCAAGGTTAGCCACACTGGGATCAGGACTTCAACCTTTAAGTTGGCGGGGTAGAGAGGGTGGGGGGGACATTAATGAGCCAGAAACAGAGACATTTCAGCTCCTTACGCCAAATTATAGTACTTAGCCCAGTGCTTGCTGAATAAAGATAAAATGCCATCTTATAAATTTTCGTGGACAAGGCTAGATGAAGAGAACAATGAGCTACAGTGATATGGAGAAATCAGAGATTTCACAGTGTTCCAAAATCCTAACTTAAAAATTATAAAATGTTTCCTATAAATCTCTGCAAGGAAATATTGTAGGTTTTTCTTAAAACTTAATCTGGGTACATTTTTCAAATTTCTAATGTCTCAAATGCCTTGAAGTGAATAAAACTGGGGGAAAAAAAGTTATGTGGGAAGAAGTATTGATCCCAATAGAAATTTAATATCCAACAACTGCTCACAAACTCATTTCCCAGCAAATACATTTTAAACTTAGATTCACTTCTGATAACAGGCAAAGAGGCAATTTCCAAGGCTTTTTAATTAAAAGATTCCATCAAATGTATTTTTTATCATATGAAATTTGCATTTTATTTCAATAAAATGCATTTTGTTATGTTAAGAGGAAGAACAAAACGCTCACTTCGAACATTCATGGAAAGTTAGCATATTTCTTAGGTTTAAAAAGAAGTCGGTTTGCAAGGGCAGGTCCGCAGTCCCACTGAGGGCGGATGGGCCGTCCATGGGCCACGGGGCTCACAGACCTCTGCGCACAGGCCCGTGGTCTCCGGGGCTCCCTTCGGCCGCCTGCAGGTTGGGAGTCAACCCTCACTCGTCCCAGGTGTCCTTCCTGTGCATCCGCCTCCTGCCCTGCCCTGCCGGCCTCCTCTCCTCCTGTCCAACGGAAAGCTGGGGGCCTCCGGGCTTTTCTCTCAACCCCATTTTCATTTTTTACTTTTCTCAGAGGCTTAAAAACATCGTTTGCCCTCCGAGTCCTCTCTCCCAGGCTGAAGGCCGGGGAGCCCTGCAAGTTGCCCAGAGGCCGGACGGCCTTCCGGGCTGAGGGCGGCCCGTGGCTCCCACAGCCTCCGCGGAAGGCTGCGTGCCTGGCAGGACTCAAATCTTCGCTGTGACGCGGGTTAATATTCAGATGAAATACTTCTATCAGTACAAGCATAATCAGAAGGTGCAGTTGGCTTTAAGAAGAAGAGTCAAAGAAATGCAAATAATCCTGAACAGTCAAAAAACGAGGGCAGAGGCGGTAATGCAAAAAAAAACAACCAAAAAAAAAACCTCTCACCAATCAATACCATATTAATTCCTCCCTTATTTTTTGTACTCAAAGAAATGACAACTCATATAACCTGCTTACAATAAGCATGTGGGGATTATTCCTTAATAAAGAAGTGCCTTCAGATGTTTGTGTGGGTGCGTAAGAGTTTTATGTTCCCTCCTACCGGAAGCACGCACACACTCACACAAAAGCAAAGGGGGCGATTTCCGGGTTTGACTAAACTCTTTAAGCTTAAGGGACATCATTTTGGTTGAGGCTCCCACCTTCAAAAGCAGTGAGTGCTGAAAGGACTGTGGCTGTTAAATGCAGTCAGATATTTTTATTCTGAATATAAGAAAAGAAAGGCAAATGAAAGCTGTGAAATCCCCTGCTTTCCTTATTACAGTGGCAAAGAGTCAGGCTTGGTGGGGAAATGTTTTGTCATGGGCGGGAGGGCACAGGCAGCCTTGCTGCCGGCAGAAATGTGAATTTAGAGGCAAGCTGGTGTGAGGTAACGAGGGGACTGTAAAATCCCCAGGTCTTCTTTCTCCGTTACAGGGACTTTCGAAATCAGATGATCACCTGAGGACCACAAGATATATTCCCGGTCCTGGCCTGGTAGCTCAGTTCTTTAAAGATCATCAGATACACCAAGGATGTGGGTTTGATCCCCAGTCGGGTCACGTGCAAGGATCAACCAGCGAGCGCATAAATGAGTGGATCAGCAACTCGGTCTCTCTCTCTCTCTCACATCAATAAATAAAAGTTAAAATATATATATATTCCCAAGCACGTTTATCCCTGGGTTTTTAGAGGTCACAAAACATCTGAAACAGCCTCATTCGTCATCAGTTTGGGATGAGGTGATAAATGATGACGCCTCACACGAAGGAGTCACGGAGCCGGTATAAACCGGGAGCTTTATCACTGTTTATGCTGAGGAAACGTGTCTGTCACACAGTAGAGTCAGAGTCGCTGTGGGGTCCCTGTGCCAAGCAATGTATGCAACCTTGTACATACGGAACCTTGGTCCACTGCTGAGGGGAGAGAAACCATCCCTGGGCGGTGGGATTTCGAGTAACCCTATTTAACATTGTTTTTCTACACTGTTTGGATGTTTTAAAATGAGAAGCAGTTTTACTCTTTTCAAGAAGGAATCATGTCAAAAGTAAAGGATGGGAGGGAGGGAGTACTCTGGGCACTGGTGCCCGCCCCCCCCCCCCCCCCCCCCGCCCCCGGCCTGACTCTCTCCTTCTGCCACCAGATCCGGCTGGGCGTTCCCTGTGTCCTGCTCCTTAACCAATCGCCATTGGCTGGCTAACCTTGTGACCTGACCTTCTACCCCAGTTCTGTCAGGGACAGTCTCCGGCCCAGGCCTCAGATGCCAGTGAGACCCCCCACTTTATTTCGTAAGAAGGAAAGAACCTTCTAACAAGGTTATAAATCAGATAAAAGAGCTTCTGCGAGGTGCCATTCAGGAAAGTGGGTAACTAATTGGGCCACACTGTACCTTGGCATGGCTCGGCTCACCTGGATAAACTGGCTTCATCCTACTTTTACCTGCCACAGGTATATTTACCCATCTCTCCCGTAGCGCTTAATACGTGCCAACCCCCTACTCCCAAAATATGTCCACGTCCTCATCCCTGGAGCCTGTGAATACATTAGTTACAAGGCAAGGAGGAATTTTTTTTTAAATATTCTTTATTTTGACATAATCTCAGACTTAAGTAGCAAGAACAGAACAAAGAATTCCTAGACGTCCCACATTCAGATTTCCCGATTGTTATTATTTTACTTCATTTGCTTTAAGCTCTCTGTCTCTCCCAGAGTAAGAGTTTTCCTTTATCCCTGACTACTTCCATGCATAGTTCCTAAAAATACTTATTTACATAACCACAGTACAGTTGTCAAAATCAGGAAATTAACATTATTGCAATATTGTTCTGTAGTATAAACTTCATTTAGATATCCCCATTTATCTCAATAATATCTTTAATAGCAAAAGAAAATCCAAGAACATGTATTGCATTCAGTTGTTCAGTCTCTTTAGTTCCTTTTAATTGCAAATATTTTCTAAATTTTTATTTTTTATTTTATGCCATTGGCATTTATAAAGAGTGCACACCAGGTGGGCTTCATCAATTACTTTCTCACAATTAGATTCAGGCTACGTGCTTTTGTGCTAGATACATTTACTTCTCACTTTATTAAATCTGAATAATAACTATCATTATTATTTTACACATGAGGAAGCAGACACAGAGCGGCAGGCCACAGAGCTTATAAGTACCAGAACTAAGATGTACCTTGGACACCAGCCCCAGAGTCTGGGGTCTTGACCCCTCACGCTAGCATCTCAGGTAGGAAGGACACCAGACTTAATGTGTCATTATTTGCCTGAAGGTCTCCCTGTGGCCTTCACATTTGGCATATTAGCTAATCTGAAGACAGCTTCACAGGAAGGAGATCACCCACTAATAGTTACAGGAATGGAGACTAAGATTTAAAGCAGTCACCAAACTAACTCAAAACTGGACACTCGGCCTGAGCTGGCCACCCTGACTGCGCATCGAACCGCCCAGTGAGCTCCCGGAACACGCTCGTGCCCGGGCTCCGCGCGGGCCCAACGAAGAAAAGCCCCTGAAGACGAGTCTTAAGATCTGTGCCCCATGTTTCTTTTTAAGCACCCAGGCAAGTCTAATTAAAACATCAAATTTGTAAATCACCGTAATAAAATGTTAACCTTTCTGTGGTTCCTGTTAACCAGAGGGGACTACTTAGGAAGTTGACCAGAGAAATAAATTATTGCTATGGTCTTCTTTTTCAGGAAAAGGCCCCCTGAAATTAGATGTTAAATGAGCCCCTCCAGGACACAGCACTGAAGTTCTACCTCAGAACCTTCGTATTAGCTCTGGTGACCCGCGGTCTGCCCCCAGACCGGTCTAAAGCCAACAAATCACCCAACCAACTCTCCCTCACGCCCAGAATTTCTGTGTCCAGTGCTGGCTCCACACCCCCCAAAACTGCAACCCTCTACGAGACCAGAGACCACATCTCATCATTCCTAAAGCCTCCAAGTCCGCTGTAGCTTTATGTCACACACAGTAGGCTCTCAGGAATAAATGTGTGCTGAATGACTTCACTCTCAGCCTCCCTTCTGCCCACTCAAAGCCCTGGCAGATCTTGCGGTACCTTCCTTTGGACTCAGCATCTCACCCTGAAAGGTTAGTATCAAATGCGAGGTTGAAGATCGTGCTGTGCACTTCCCCTCCGCAACAGTTAGAGCAACAGCAAACCTGGGTGGCACCCCCGTGGGACCCCCGCCCCTGCCTCCTGCGCTGCACCACCGCGGAGCCGTGTGAGGGGCAGGGCCGGGCACCGTCTCTGAGGACCGAATAACAGGGCCGTAGCCCACAGGCCTTTCCGTCTTGGCATTTACTTTCCCGAGATTTCTAATGAGGCATTTCTAGGACGCTGCTCAGACTTGTGTTTATATTGGCTCTTAAAAACGTTTTCTTTAATATTTCTAACCTAAGAAAAGAAAATTGGGTATAAATGGTAAGCAGAATTATACCCCGTCTCCTACCCACCCCCCCTCCAAAAAATCCATGTCCGTGTCCTGCTTCCCGCAACCTACAAATGTTAGTTACCTGGCGAAGAGGAATGAAGGTGGTAGATTGAATTAAGGTTGCTAATCAGCTGACCTTCGACAGGAATATTAACCTGGGTGGTCTGGGGGGTCTAATGTAATCAATCGCAAGTTCTTAAAAGTGGAGGTGGAGGCAGAAGGGAGGTTGACTATGGAGGGTGGCCGTTCAGCCCGCCCTGTCAGAGTCTGGGTCCCAAGAACAACCACAGATTCCGGCTGTTTAAACAGACAAAGGGATGCATCCGAAGTTTAGCAGGCGGCTTATACGGTCGGCAGGAAACTTGGAAAAGTGCGTACACTCAGGACAGTTGGCCAAATACCAGCAAACGGGAGACAGCAGGACGCACAGGAACGGCGCTCACTGTGGAAGCACCTGATTGGCTAAGGCTGTGTCACGTGCTCTCGTCCTGGCTGCCGAGTGGGGCTACCCCCTCCTTCACCTGTAAGGGGAGGTAAGGCCCTAATATTCTCCAGATGGACACTCAACGAGGGCTTTCCCCCAAATCAGAAGAAGGTTTAGAAGCTGGCAGGTCCAATATGGTAAATGCGCGCTGAGCAGACCACATTATGGGCAGGCAGCACGGGGGCTCAACAGATGCCACTCGGTTTTAAGTCCTGGGCCCTGGGCTCTAGGACAATAAACCTGAGGGCAGAAGAAATATCTGAGTGCCGAGCTCAGGTCAAGTCTCCTGTGGCGGCTTTGAGGTACCTGCGCGAACCCTCAGGTGCAGATGGTGGCATCATTCAGTGTCGCCAAGAACAGTGTGGACATGGCGCAGGGCGGATGTGACAGAGACCCGGTGGCCATGTAGAGGCCCTCACTAGAACAAGGAGGCCATGCTAGTGACCCGAATAGATGGACTTCAGAGAACATCATCGCAAGGCAGTAAGGACATGGGACCATGACCAGAGGCCTTCCCTACTCCGGAACTTCAACCCCATTTAAGTCCTATCCTGGGACCTAGAGGTGACACTGAGTGAACAAGGGAGACCCTGGAAGGAAACCAAAATAAAAATTGTCCAGTTGAAAAAGAGAGAGGAGAAAATGATTTTTTTTTTTTTTTTTTTTTGCCCACCAGAATTTATGAACAGAAGGATACAACTATTTTAAATTATTAAGTAATAGGAATTGGAAAGGCAACAATTCTGTCTATCCACTGACTGGAAAAGAAAGGGAACAAAACCTGGGGAAGATGAGAGCTGAGAAGGCGGGGACTGTCACTCGGACAGAGGAGCACCAGCTCCGCTCAGGGAGGAGGGTCCGACTGACACCCTGCGGTGGTAAAGGGCAGGTGACCGAGGCAAAGCGCTCTATCAAATCGAGGGGTGCAAATTAACCTTTACAAAATGAATGGCTTTTTCAGTGCTCAATAAAAGTCTCAGGGAACTAGAAGAGGAAAGTGCTGGAATCACACTCTAACTCCGAATCAGATGGTGACCTTTGCATTCTAATTGCTCGCAGCAACCTTAGTATGACATCTCACATTTTTAAACCTAGCGTATAATAACATAACTTTTCAGAGAAAAAAATTTCAGGTTAATAAGCTTACCCCCCAACCAAACTAGATTCCCTCCAGCTAAATAATTCAAGAGTGAAGACTGTGGTTTGGATCTCTGACCTCTCCCAGGGAGTACAGTTTTTACAGGTAAGTTGTTCTGAGTCATGAAAATGGCTTATTCGAAGTGACAACGTTGCCATTGCGTCGTTGAAGAAAACAGACTTTGGTGGTAGGGTGAATGGACCAGTTGTTTGTCAGCATTCAAAGCCTTGAACCAGAGAACATGAGGGACAGGGAGGGTCAGGAGAGGGCGCACGTGGCTGGGCATCCCTCCAGGGTTCAAGTTGAGTGCACTATTCAGTATCAGGGTGGCCTCCAACTTTTCTTCTCTAGGTAACACTTGTCCAAATTACCTCGCAGGGTTGTCCATGTGGACAATTATTTTAATCCTTGCAGCAGTGGCTACATACAAGGAATAAATTCTAAAGTGTAAATCATAAGTATTATCCTTCCCTTGACTGTACGCGCAATCACCACCTCAGCTCAGACTTAAAACACTGGGAGGCGGGGAACAGGCCCAGGAATTTGGGATGGAGTTCATGTAAGCATTACATTCAAGGGACAAGGGGTTCGGGGCTGATTTCCCTGCAACAGTGGAAATATCCCTCGCGTCACATTTGGGATCCCCTAGGCTATGGCATTTCAAGGCTCTCTGGTTTCAAAGTGCCGCCATGCCTGAGGGAGACAGCTTCACGTTAACTCTGTTATTTTAAGAGTCTTTCCCCACCCCCATCTCTAAAAGTCACAGGGAGAGACTATTCTGGAAAATGCCCTTATCGAATGGGGATGATCTACTAGACTGCCCTAATTTGTAACGACTTTCTTATTTTAGAGCAGAATTCCAAACGGAACCTTGGAAACCCTCATGGAAGCTTGACTTGGAGCCGTTCCTGAGACGAGCAGGCCCGTGAGGTATGAGAGCCTTTATCAGAGATCTTCCACGGTGTGTTGTAAAAGCCGTGCCCAGGCCTGGTGCCCAGCAGTGCCCTGGGCTCAGCCCAGCTGGGCACCTCTGGACTAGGCCGCACTTGAGCCTTCTCACCCGGTGCATCTGATGTGTCGTGTGTCTCAGGAACCCGCCGCGGCTGGCTAGCTTACGGCCGCTAGGGATGGGGCGTCTGGGTTGACCAGGGCCCTCTCCACGTGGTTTCTCGCCCTGGAGTAGTTTATTTCAGGCTTGTTCACATGATAGTCACAGGTCCCTGGTTCCACCCTCATGGGCCAGCTCAGAGTCAGCGTGGGGCAGGGGTTACCCAAGGGTGCGGCTATGAGGGAGAAACATACTGAGGCCAGGGGGCTGCAACCACCTGTATTTTACGGTCCAAGACGCACGGGAATCCAGAGGACCCAGCTCTGTCCCTGTGAAGCCTTCTCATCAGAAACAGAATAGGACCCCAGAGCCTGTCCTCCGGGTATTCAGATGCCCCTGCTTGTGCACTCCCACCCCCGCCTCTCCTCCTCCCGCCCCTTCCTCCTCACTCCCTCTGCGGCTTCCTCACCGCCTGCTTCCAGAGACTCTTCTCCTGGGCAGCCCTGCCAGGGCCTGGCCGGGATGATAAATTAGCTTGACTTCCTGGGCCACGCGGCTGTCCAGAGCACAGCCTGGAGCGTGCAGGACCAGCGGCTCCCATGCGATGCAAATGCTGGACTGTGCGGAGGGGTTAGGGAGAGGTCACTGCCGCAGAGACAAAGCACCGCGGAGACCTGCGTTCTAGGCTGCAGACAGCTTTACCTCGTTAGAGGCAGAAGGAAAGAGGGACCCCAGGCTAGCTGCTGGATGGTCGCAACAGACCACAGCGGAGAAGCAAAAAGGTTGCATGCAATTAAGCAAAACTCACTATGATCTGGCTGTCTGGTTTAGCTCACTCAAATTACATATAAAGAATCAAAGCGCGGTGAATGAAAGCAGGAGCACTGGTTTCCATTTTAAATCTGATAAGGATCTTTGATCCGGGAAAGCTCTTTTACCAAATAACCTCCAAGCTCCAGTTACCCATGGATTTATTTATAGGGAGAGCTGAGCTTCCTTGAAGCCCACCGGGAAGACCCGGTGGTCTTCCTTACTACCTTGCTAAATAAAAAGATCTACTAATCCATGCAAAGTGCTGGCTTCCCTCGGTAAATTGCAGACCAAGTGAAACAATATAGACCTGACCCCTGCAGAGCTGACACATGTGGTATAAAGGGAATGGACCGGTGTAATAACTGAACAACACCGATACAATACAACTCCCAACACCGCCCAGGCGCTCGGACTGTGCTAGGTACAGTACAGAGATTTAGTCTAACCCTTAAAAGCGGCGAAGAGGTGGTTATTACCATCTCAAGTGGCAGCAGAGAAAACCAGGACTCCAACACGTCTGCAAAGATACAACGTCACAGAACGAGAAAAGGTCGAGCGTCCGACTCAGCCTCTGAGTCCGGGGCCTGAGTTTGACTCCAAGCCTTTCACTGTAATACACTCTTTCTTGTAACAGTCAGCGGTCAGAGAGGCAAAGCAAATATTTCAGTGACAATCAATTAACCTCTGATCAAGTGCCCTGTGCTGGGTATGGAGGCTGCAGGTCTGAGAGCCGAGCCTTGAAAAATGACCCAGTAAAAGGAACAGGCAGCTGTACGGGGCTCTGGTGCCGGCCTGTGTCTGCAGCGGGTGTCTCCACGGTTGGATGATATTAGAGCAAAAACAAAGACTGGCGTCGATCAACGCGTTTGCCCTTCTTCCGACTCCCACTCAGGCGGCTCCCTCCCGCCTTTTCTCACTATAGGGAAAGCCTCAGGGGTCGTCAACGATGCTGCAAATATATTAAATTAGACTAACCCCACAGTTCTCCCTACTTTGAAACAACAGACAGCGGTAAGAGACACCGACGTTACTTGCTGTGACTATTTTTAAAATGCCTCCTAGCTCTAAATGTATGCTATTATTAAGAACTTTGACTCTTATCTCGTTTGATTCTTTTAAGATTTCTGTGGTGTCCCCAACATTTTGCAGACAAGAAAACAAACACAGATTAAAAATTTCAAGGTAACTCTATTGTCTGCTAGGGCTGCCATAATAAGATGCCACAGACTGCGGGGCTTAACGGAAATTCGTGTCCCCACGGCTTGGGGCCTGGAGACGCCCAGTCAAGGTGCCAGCAGCTTGGCTCTATCGAGACCTCTCTCCTTGGCGTGCAGACGGCCGCTTTCTGGCCCGGCGCTCGCATGGCCTTTCCTCTGTGCTGTGTGTGCCTGGTATCTCTCTGTGTTCTAATATGCTCTTCTTATAAGGACACCAGACATCCTGGAGTAGGATCCACTCTCGTGACCGCATTTTAACTTAATTACCTCTTGGAAGGCGCTATCTCCGAATATAGTCCCATTCAGAGGTACTGGAAGTGAGGGTGTCAACATATGAATTTCGGAAGGGACCCAATTCAGCCTGTAACAGTAGCCCAGGTGTAAAATGTTAGGGACAGAATGTAAGACATGTCTGAAGCCAGCTGAAATCACTTACTAAGGTAAAGCATGGTTTTCTTTTCTTTCCTGAATATACTCACTGCTTTCCTCTAATCTCAGTTTTCCTCACGCAGGAGAACATCTGAGAGACTTAGACCATCCTGCTCCCCCTTCTCTAAGAAAGAATATACCCATTTCATGGCACCATTGAAGTGCTACTCTCCTGGGGAAGACACCAGATTTCAGAGTTGGAAATAAGTATTTCTCCCTAGGAATCCCCACTAACATTTCTATTCTCTTGCAAAGCGTTCAGTTCTCTGCTTTGCAGAATAAATGCATGTTTTATCAACTTTTTTTGAACATATGAAGTCACGACTGTATTTTTCCATATTTGTTGAGCACACACTTTGAGTGGGACACGGTCCTCAGTGCTGCAGTGAACAAGACACCTGCGGTCCTTCCTGCAACTGCCATTCTAGTTTGGAAACAAGCAGTACACAAATAAGGAACCAAGCAAACTAGACTATTTAAATAGCAGCAACTCCGAGAAAGAAAGGGCAGCAGAGGAAAGAATGAAAGAATGACCAAGCGTGGCGGTGGCGGTGGCGGCGGCGGGTCTGGCTCCACTGACCAGGGAAGAGCTCTCTAGAAAGAAGTGTTAAGCTGAACCTAAGAAGGATGTCTGCCACATGAAGACCAGAAAGAAGGCAAAGAAGCAGCAAGTATGAATAATCTGAAGTGGGAGAAAGTTTGATGTATTTAAGGACAAAACTCATGTGACTGTAACAGAGTTACGTGAGAAGGTCAAAGATCAAATTTAGCAGGTACCAGACACCTGAGTCCTAGTGTATCTGATGGCCAGGATGCTGACAGTATTCTTTAGGTAAGGAGAAGTGCCTTTTGGGTGGGGTAGATGTTTATAGGCTTCTTCAAGTATTAATTAAATGAAGGCTGCTCAGGATTTGATGGCTCTGGTGACTTGGGGGAATGAGTTCACAGGAAGACAACAGAGTCACAGTCAGTAGCTCCATGTGGCCTGTGTTTTGGGCTTCAGATTCCTGCGCAGGTGTCAAGATACAGATCAAATAACTCCACGCATCTTCTGCAGGGAGTCTTCTTTTTTGTTCGCGTTCAGTAATTGGACATCATTACAGTTTTACTAATTCGCTGGAGATTTTAAAGGTAACATGATACGAATCCTCTTAAGGCAGCAATAAAATGTCTTCCGACTATCTGATCCCATACGAGTGCGAGATTTCATGCAGAACGTTTTCATAACTGGAATAGTGGCTGTGATTACCCGCCTTGGAACTGAAATATCTTTGGTACTTGATGTGACCTTCACTTCAAGCTGGGCCGAGATCCGCTAGGGAGGGGCGCGCGGCTGCAGAAGTTCTATTCTGAAGAATAAATACCAGCACCTTTTCTATTCTCTTTAGCACAAGATAAACTACAGAGTGCGGCAGGTGCAGGGTGTGCGTGTTCCAAGTAGAGCAAGAGAAAAATCGTTTCCACGCCGGAACTGAGATGATTCATCATTTTTCTCTCCCGTGAAGCTCATAGAAATATTTTGCCCCAAATATCTTCTGTAAGCAAAGTTGCAAGTTTGTAATGATTAAGAGTCTTGGAAAAGACGCACATTTGTTCTGAAAATTGGAAGCACACCCTCATCCATTCACATTCCTTGAAAGAAGGAAATCTGCACTTATCTCTGCTTTATTGTTCTTAGCATCGAAACACTGTTGTTGTTGTTTTTAAATTTGGCAAATAAAATTGAGTAGAGATGCAAAAATGTGAGTTTCAGAGGACATTTGGTTTTAGAATTTTATTTGAACCCTTTAAAAACACAGATATTGAAGCATAGTAAATGAAATTACTCAATCTTTACATTCCCGAATCCAATTACTTCTATTTGCTAGTTCCACAATTTAATAATTCTATTTGGACGGAACAGAGGAAGTGTCGGGTGATCTGTTTTATTAGGGGCGGTGCTGAAGTAACCGTATTAACGCATCAGCGTTAAGCCTGCAGGCCCTCTCTGAGCAAGCACAGGCTGCTTCCCATAAAAGACAAAAGGGAAATTAAAATACCACAAAGTATCCAATCAGGTTGGCAAACTAAGGGCACATGTGCGTGACGGCTACGGAAACGCCATTAAGGCTTATCGTTTGATGCACCTTACTGTAATCGACACAGCTGGCCACTTCCCTTCTTTTTTTCCCATGAAAAGAAGCCAACTGATTTGCTATGACTGCTTGGTCTCAATTTGCCCACGTCAGCTAAAGCCCCATTGTCAGCCACGTGGGGGTCCTTCCAGTTGCAGCCACTTTGGCCCATGTATGTGACCGTGAAAGCAAGGTAGACATCGAGGGGCATGAAAGAGAGAGAGCAAGAAAAAGGAAAAGCAAACTCGGTGCTTCCCAAAGCCCATGAAGCCGGAAAGCGTCATGTCGCAACTTCGGTGGTTTTAGCACCAGCTTGTGATGGTGAACA
Source organism: Mormoops blainvillei (assembly GCA_004026545.1). NCBI lineage: Eukaryota > Metazoa > Chordata > Mammalia > Chiroptera > Mormoopidae > Mormoops > Mormoops blainvillei. Next base: position 21,462 of record PVJD01005549.1, on the reverse strand, counting down.
TGGCGTGCAGTTCACATGGGGGGAACATCGCCTTATGGCGCCCACAGCAGAGTAAGCGCAATGAGGGTGTACAATTAGCGGAAGTGACATAAAATATGAGAAAGTGTGTGGGCCTGGGACAAATTAGGAATGAGGCTCAGGGCTCCCACTCACCAGGTGGCGGTGTGGGTATCATGTCTCAGGGCAGCCTGACGCGTAGATCAATGTAGGATGTCACTGCTCAGGACAGTGCGACAGGTCTTTCATTTTTTTTTTCCTTACTGATAATTTTGCTCTTGACTGTGCCCAGAAAGATAACTTCCCTTCACCTAACTTCCAAAAGACATATCAAAGCTAGGGAAGGCCCAGAGAAAGGCAGTTAAAGAAAAGAGGTAGCTCTTGATGGGGTCAAACTAAAACCATTTAGGATGCTTCCAATGTTAAAGACGGAGTCCAGTATGGCATATGATATGGATTCTAGATTATAATATCAGGAAAGCAAAAGTTTGGAGAATTCCGTTAAGCTTTAGGAGATAATGCAGAGATAAATAAAATATAGAAATTTACATCGGAAAACATAAATTTAGGGGAAAAAAGACCAAAAGTTTAAACAAGTTTGGGAAATACCAGAATAAATTGATGGATGTTGAACCCATAAAGGGGTAGGATAATTGTTAAAATATGTTTCAAAAAGGTAAAATTGTGACTTTCATACAAATGCAAGATGTGTCAAATATTTTATTTAACTTGTTCAACAGAGGAGCAATAAGAGATAAAATCCAGTCCAAAGAGCCCTGGAGAAGCTGGAATTGCTAGGAAAGATAATGCTGGGTTAGATAGAAAACTGTTTGACGTCTTAAAGAGCAGTGAGCCATCCTTTAGGGGATATTTGTTCCAGCAGACAGAAATTACTCGTACTTCTATTGGACAAAAGCGTCCCCGTTGATCTTGTTTCTACAAAGAGTAATATAGCCAGGAGAAAGCCAAACCCAGAAAGGATGTTCAGAGGTTGCTTTTGTCACTGTCTATGCTTCAGATAATTTTTTTAGACACAATCAAGTAAGAGCACTGGTACATCTAACTTACTGCTTAAAGCAGACATTGTTTAGAGTAGCTCTTCCTCCTCACTGTTCTTGGCCAACATGGCTGCTCCAGTGATTGGAAGGTCAACTCACTCAATGATCCCCCAGGTGAAGGAGGACCCCATCTGGGTAGGGTCACTTTGATTAATTGTCTCTCTTGCTCAGAAAAGTCTTTTGCCTTTTTAATGGTATTGACTTGACAACAGCGGGGTCTCATTTGAACTTAAAAGTCAACCCCCTACAATTCATCAAAATGTAGTTCATCTGGAAGAAAGTATCAAACAAAGGAAAAGATATTAAGTTAAAGTAAGTTGGGCCATTTCATTATATTTTAACACAAACTAAAAAAAAGGAAAAAAGCCAACTTAAAAAAACCCCAAAAAACCAAAAACAAACAAACAAAAAACCCCCAACTATATAGGCAGAAATAAAGAAGAAACAAAAAGCCAAACCTAGGATTAGAGATTTTTGAAAAGCCACAAGAAGGCATAAGAAGAAAATTTCTTTCCCTCTATACGGGGCTGGTAGTATAAAAAAATGATGGGGCTCACTACTGCTCCAGTGATAATAAATTTTATTTATGTTTAAAATAAAAAATAAGCAGACCTGTAATTCAAGTTGCACGGCGACACATAAAGAATGTCAGTGCTCGCTGGGACACTCAGGAAAGGCAGACTGACAGGTTATAAAACCGCACCTGAATCTATCGGGGTTTTAAAATCATCCCTGTGTTACAGACGACAGGCTAATGCAAAGTGCTTACTTTTCTGGGATCACACCGAGTTCCTAGAAAAATTAAATTACAGTGGGGAGAAATCGAATGTTTCCCGAATAAAAACTAAATTGGCACTTGCCTTGCCTACTTAAGGAAGTTACTGAAATGGCTCTGAATTGAGGACTTTCGGCACAGGTAGCCTGCGCAGGTCTGGGGCCCTGTGCCCGCCCTCCTGCGACCCGCGGACCCACGCAGGTCAGAGGAGAGAGCGCGGCACAGGACCGCACACGTGTGCGCCCCGGAGAGACTGTGCTCCCGCCCCACTCCGTCTGTGCGGCGCGCGGTGCCTCCCTGGGAGCACAAGGACGCTGTGCCGAAGGCCGACCGTACAGGTGAGCGACCAGAAAACACAGAAGCAGAGTCTGGGGTCAGCAAAGAATGAACAAAACCCTGCCGGGCGGGAGTGCACACCTTGCTCTGGGGGCCACCGCTGTGTATGGGGGCGCGCCTGGAGGGCCTCTTCCAGGGGGCGCACGAAGAAGGCCTACTGGATAGAGGAGAGCAACGTGAAATGGTGGCTGGCCTCTCAGCGCTGGGCTGTGCAGCTGGCGAAGGACCGCATTGGAGGAAAGACTAATGGAGAGAGGATTTTTGGTGTTTTTTTGAATCTATGGAAGAAGAATGCGATGTGACTTTCTATTCAGCAAAAGTGGCATTGGGAAGCTAAGCCAAGGAGTCAGGTCATTCCTGGCCCCTTACATTCTGGGACCACCGCTCACAGGGCCCGGAGAGGCAGCTGGTGTCCCTGACTATAGCACTCAGGGGTGCCCCTGCCAGTCTCACTAGCCTTGGGGATTTTCGATATGGGAATTCACATGGAGCGACATAGAGTTTCTGGTTATCGACGACCCCTAGTGAAGCTTAACTAGTGTGTACACTTACACAAGAATCAGTGGACGCGAAAGGCTGATAAACCAACAAATATCCTTTAAGCACGTGCTGTATGAATTGGCACCAAGTGAGCGGGAGCAGTTTTCTCACTACAGAACTTGTTGGCTTTTCCGTGCTCGTTGTACTTTATTCAATCAGAACCCAAAGGCGGACTCATTTATACTTCGAAGGGATCTTTCACAATATTATAGTCGGTGCCTACTTTGCTACATAATTTGTTCTTAAAAATATGTATAAAAGTTGAATATAGCCCTGGCTGGTGTGGCTCAGTGGATCGAGCACCAGCCTGTGAACCAAAGTGTTGCCGGTTCAATTCCCAGTCAGGGCACATGCCTGGGTTGCGGGCCAGGTCCCCAGTAGGGGGTATGGGAGAAACAGCAACCACACATTGATGCTTCTCTCCCTCTTTTTCTCCCCCCCTCCCCCTCTGTCTAAAAATAAATAAATAAATAAATAAATAAAATCTTTTTACAAAGTTGACTATAAAAAGCAAAGATTTTTATGTTCTAATGGAGGTTTCCGTATGTATAAGCCAACAGTCTGATGAAATGCCTAAATAGTTCCATGAAAGTTGTCTCTGCATCTGGATCATAGAAATGTTTTTTGGACTTTGCCTCTAATTTATTCATTTTGCTAATATTGGATAACATAGTTCTAACACTGCATGTAGTTCTTTAGGTTTGTTGTATTCTCATCAGCGAACAGCGAGCCTTGAAGCTGAGTTCCCACGGTCACTCGGTTGAGACCGCGGGCCGTGTCCAACATACCCTAATGATTCCTTCTCTGCCTGAGCTGCGTGGTGTAGACAGCAGCGTGCCAGAGCCAGCTTGTACCAGCTGGACGAAGTCCATTTTCAGGTCTTCGGGAATTGCGTTGACAACTTGAACTCAGGTGCGGTGCGGGTATTTACGTCATAGAAACCCACAAGTGCTACAAATCACGGTTCCTTCCTGCCCACAGAGAGCTGCTTGTTGAACACGTACCAACACACCTCTGGTGGGACCGTGTATCAGACGCAGTTTAGATGAATGTTTGGTCTGTTAATGAAAAAGTCGATCAAAGGAAGGAACAACAACTCGAAGCAGGTACCCAGACGTTTACTTGCACATCTTTTGTTACAGAGCAAAGGTCTTTTGTTGATTGTGAATTTACTTTCTTCCAAAACCATGTCCGTATCTCCCCGCTCACAAGTTCCAGTTTCAGTTTTCTCAAAGTGCAGCAGGGGCCTGACAACCCCCCTGCTACAACCTGAATGCAAAATCCTTCCGGGTTATTTTCCCGGTTTTTTATACAGTTGTTTCGCTTTCTTCTAAATTGACAAAAATGTATTTTAATGATTCATATAAACAACAGTTTTTACACTCTTATATTGTCAACTGAAACAATATTCGATTAAATCGGTCATTATAATGGTCAGTACCATTGACAAGAACAGCTTTGAGAACAAAGGGCAGCTGATTCTTGGTGCGGAATGAGCAGGAAGCCGGAGGCAGCCCCGCCCCTGAGCACCCAGTGTCGTGAGCGTCAGTCCGACAATCCTCAGACAGCCTGGAGAGCGATGATTAACCCCATTAATTAATTAAGTCAAGGTCAGCTAAAGTTCATGCTGTATCACCCTTATTTTTATTTTTCTGGTATTTAATTACTTTAAGACAATAACAATGGCTACCTTCATAAAATACTCAGATCATATATTTAAAAAATTGTATGCAAACAGATGTATTTAAAATTTTTTACATAAATACTGATTAAAGCTAATTAAACAGATGGCCACTGGATAACATGAAATAGTTTTCACTCGATTCAGGAAAGACGGAATCTAAGAAAGAAGGACCGGAAATCAGCATAAAAAAGACAAATTCTGAGCGTGCAGCACAGCACCGTTGCAGAAAAATGACAACATAAACAGCTACTGTTTACTGAGCTCTTCCTGGGTGTCCGCACTAATATTCTAAGGCGCTTTCCATCCATTCCTGTCTCCCTGGTTTCTGTGGGGGACCTGAGGCACAGAAAGGTGAGGTGAGTTATCTGGGGTCCCCCAGTGGGAGGGTGTGGGCTGGGATTTGAACTAAGGCAGCTCTGACTCCAGAGCTCAGGACCCTAAAAGAAATACCACGCAGCACACGCTGAAAGTACCACGGGTCCCTGAGGCCCTGCGCTCCCCACTCTGTCCCGTGTGTTTATCCAAGGCTGCTTCTCGGCCCCCACCTGCGTTACAAGTGTTCCCGCACACCTGAGGCCGAAGGATGACGGTGGGGAAGCAGGGAAGGAGGAAGCAAAAAGCTCCCTGATTCATGATACTCGGGCTCCCTTTGCCCTTACTGTTCCTGTCACCTATAGCTGCATTACAGATCACCCCAAAACGTAATGGCGTCAACAGTTAAGTTCGTATGAACACTTATTGATGGTGTAAACGATTATTATTCTCTCTTGTCGTTCTGTGGGAAGACGGGGTTCAGCTTGGACGTTGCTTCCCATCCTTCCACTCGGCGGTGGCTGGGCGGCCTGTCCGGCAGGCCACGCCCCCGTGTCTGGCGGTGGCCCCCGTGTCTGGCGGTGATCCCCGTGGCGGAGGCAAGCCCACCTGCTCACAAGAGCCCCGCCCCCGAGGGTCCGCTCCACGTGGCTCGCGCTTCCTCACAGAAAGGTGAGACGATAGGAGCTGCAGGCGCTTCCACTGCCAGCCTCAGAGCTGGAATAGTACCCCGTCCCCCATACTAATTGAGCAAGGAAGTGAAAAGTTACCTGACCTCAATGGGAGAAATAGCAAATAATGACAAATAATCTGCAGCCATCTTTAATTGACCACATCTCCCAATGTCTGCCACTCTTTGGTGCCAAGGACCCCAGAAGGGCTGAGGGCCACCCCCCTGACAGGCTTAGGAACCTCTCTTTATGACATACGCCCGCGGCGGGGGTGGGGACTGCCTCCAAGGACTGAGGAAACCTGATGTCATGCACTCTGGCTGTGCGTGGCCTGTATACGTAAAATACATTTTGTCAGAAACCCTCTTCTTTTCACTGTAAAATAAAGAAAATGCACATTTTGAAGAAAACACATTTCTAATTTTCAGAAAATCAAAATTAGAAGACAGTGTTTTAGTGAGCACACATTTTGTTTCCTGACAAGGTCTTTGGCTGTACGTTACCCCAGACACACATGGAGCACCAGGGGTTGGGTCCCTGGATCACATTTAAGCACGCCAGTGCCACTATCAAATCGATACCTGTCACAAACACCCCCCCCCCCCGCCCCAGAGGGAGAATCCCTGGCCTTTGAACAAGGCACCCATTTCTTTTTCTCTCTTGAAAAATATTTTCTTGCAACACATCGATCTCTCAGATAAGCATGACTATTATGCTTATTTCAACTCTCTGTGGAGCTCAGTTGTTCATGTCCTGGGACACTTTAATACTGTGTGTTCGGCTAATGTGCAATAGAGATACCCATTATTACCTGTTTACTTGGGTTATTATTCTGGTTAAGGTGCAATTTTCCACCACACATTTGTTTAGAAATTTGGCAGCACACAGAGAACATTTTCATACTTAAAAAGCATCCAAATTTTAGAATTACATTCTGTGATATTAAGCAATTATAGGTAATGCTCTCCAACGTCATCAAATATTCATGGTTAATTATAGTATAATATTTATGTTGCTGTGAAAATTAAGGTTGTGAGCTTCTTGTACACAAGCTAAAAATACAAGCTTTCAGACTGTGCTGTCACTTACCCCTTCCATGCATGGAATTTCTCATTGTCGCCAAGCGGAACAGCAAGCACGGTGTTCTGGGGCTCCCACGGTCACATTGCAGACTTAATAGCTCCCTTGGTAGACCAGCCAGAACATGTTGAAATAGCTGAAGAACCCTCAAAACATCTCCCACAGGTGGAGAAGTGTGTGATCGGAGGCCCAGTGGCTACATTTTCTGGGACAAAAATGAGGGCACATGGACTGACAAGTCTGAGAATATCTTGAGCAGCCACAGGATAAATGATTTGAAATTCGGGGACTCAGAAAACGAGACATACTGTCCCCACATCTGAAGGGAAAGAGCATTGCATGGCGCAGAAGAAGGAAGGGCTTGGAGAATCTAGTCTCATCCATTTTCTACTCTACCGTTGTCAGAAATAAAACGCAATTGTGCATTGAAAGGACAGGTGTGAAAAAATCTTTCCAAAACATATACCTAGTTCACTGTCTGTCTCTGAGGGCTACCAGTCAAAAGTAAATTCCAAATGTCCTGGGTAAACTCACATTTCTTTCTTGCCTCATCTCCTCTCCCTTCCATGTCCCTAACATTTCAGGTCATGGCATATGTAGTTCCGAGTCTGCCACACCTCTGGGGCTTTTCTTATTACGCCATTTCTTCTGGGAATGCTCGTTTCAGTGTGGTCTCTCTGGCAACGTTTACCTTATCTTCAGTATTCAACATCAGTCCCATCTGAGGTTTCTTTTTTTTTTTTTCTAGTGAGATCCAAAGAGGACCACCCCAAGGCACATCATAGATAATTGCCAAAGATTAAAGATAAAGAGAGAATCCTAAAACCATCTGAGGTTGCTTTAACCTTCCAAAATCTAGACGAGCTGAGCCAGGTATATGTTCTAAGTTTCTCTTATACCCTGCACAGCTTTCACTGATATACTTGCCCCATTTCAATCTAATTAAAGGCTTACATGTGCCTCACAAAATTATTCTTTAAAAAAAACAAACATTAAATTTGCAAATGATGCAAATTCTGAAGAGATAGTGAATGCAATGGATGGCAAAGTCAATTTTTAAAAGACTTCAATCTACTGAAAGGATGGACCACGGCATGTACGATGGAATTCGTGGCAGCAAAGGGGACCTGGGTTTCGGCAGAGCAACTGCGAAGTCTCAGTGGAGACCTAGCTGCATGGCACAATGAGAGAATGAACTGGATTTCTGAGATCACTGTTAAGAGTGAGAGGAATATATAATAGTGATGTGGTACCTTAAGAAATAGGACTAACCCTCTGCTACCTTGGTAAATGTACACCATCTACAAACGGAGAGAGGGTACGGTCCCTCGGTGCTCTGCTGGGTTCCCCATTCTAGGACATGTTGTCCAGTCTCAGAACCCTTTCTTTTAAGAAGGTCATCGACGTGCACTGCTAGTGGCCTGTCAACATCTGCAGTCACCCTCCCTTGCGACGTTTTCAAGGAGCATGTGCCCAGTTGAATCATTATGCTTTCCCGCATCCCTTGCAACCACGTGGTGTGTGGTCGACCAGATGTTTGGGGAACGGGATCCTCCCGAGAAAGCCCTGGAGAGAGTGCCCATTGCACAGCCACATGCCCACACTCGCTGCGACCTCCCTGCGGGTCTGGAAGAGCGAGGCTGTGCTGCAGCCCGAGCAGCCGCGCGGCCACCACGGGACCGCGTCAGGAATGACTATTAGCTAAGGACACCACGGCAGCTTTCTGAGGAGGCAACTCTTTGTGATAGGCAACAGTCTCATTGACATCCATCCTGTAAGCTCAAATAAAGCATTTGCTATTACAAATCTTCACAGAATACGAGCACATCTGATTCAGCTTTACTGCTGTAACTACTGCAACGGAGCCCCCGTCTGTCAAAGCACATCAATTCCAGGAAAAGGCACCTGGGGAAGCAAAACCCTCTCAGCAGGAGGGTGTTTTAATTAACGTTGTAAGCCAAAAAAAAAAAAAAAAAATCATGGCTGATAGAAAAACTAAATGCTAGGAAGTACCTAGACGGACTTTTACTTTTTTATTTAGTAGTTTAATGAATACTACATCTCTCTAAAATTTGAGACGGCAAAGCATTTGATACCTATGTGTAATTTAACTGTTAATTTATTTTATTTTTGAAGGCAATTCTAGGTCAGGAAATGATGAGAGTGCAGTTTTAGCAACACAGCAGTGAGCGATGAGATAAATCTCGTGTGTTCTTTTCAGTATGGTAATTTATTAATGGACAAATGCATAAGGTTTATCACACCAAGGACTGTTTCTATAGAGTCAAACAGAACAACAATATTGGTGTTTGCGAATGAATAAATTGTGATTATCAAGCAAAAAATTAAATTTTTGTAATCTGAAATATCTCATTTGCCAAAGAGCAAGCAGGCAGTGGGGCAGTAAATACTAACAGTCCAGGGGTCACCTGAAGGTGTCTCAGTGTCACACAGCACCATGAGAGGCACAGGAATTAAAATACCGTGACCGCAAGAACACGTTTAAGGGTTTACGCATAGCGTCTCCCACAAAGAAATGACTGACTCATGTTCACTGCATTTGTTCGAATGCAAATGAACTGATTCAAGAAAGAAAGTGTCCCTTTTCTGGTCTTGAGCACGTTCCTAACCATGTTGGTGAGAATAAACAGGTCTTCTTCACGTTCATTACCATCAGTAGGTTGAGAACAACCACAGAGGCTCAGTGTCTCACTGCTCATCAGAAGCGCTGACATGGTATTTTTTTATCTCCAGCATTTAAAGCTTAATGATTTAAAGTCAGCTACTTAAGAGTGAACGTCACATCTCCGTGCATGTTCCTACTTGTTTAGTGGTTTCTAAATCTGTGCTTATAAACAAAATTATTCCTCGTCCTTTGACAACTGCTATTTGTCCTGTAGGAAAATTACTCCCTGAGGAGATGCAAATTGTTTGGCAGTACTTGATGGCTTTGTAGTAATTACCATGCTATCAGATAGCTCGGAATTAAGATAAGCCTTGGCGTCAAAATTCCATATGGTTGATTCTAAAATAAGATGCTTAGTTGGGTAGAATACTAAATGACATTCATTGAATAAGTAAAATCCTGGGCCAAGTTTATCGTAAACCTGAGGCGATCACAGATTGTATCCGGGATCAGACAAAGGTCATTTGAGTGCCTCAGCATAGAATAAAACATTTATATATGTGAACATTATATAAACATGTAATTATATAAATGTAAATATGTTTCTATGTATTTATATAAATATGCATTTCGATATATGTCTATATACGTAATTTATAAAAACATATATAGAGGAGAGAAGAAGAATGTGAATGTTATAAATAAATATACATATATATATATATATATATTCCTGGTTTATGGAGAAAATACTTGTGCTAGATAAATCTCACTCAAGCATGACCGACAGTGCTGTGTGCACTAGTCAGCGTTAATGAATCAAAAATTAGGTATTATATATTTTACATATTAGTATGGTACATATATAGTATTTGTATATTACATAAACATATATAGTATGTATAGGATATACAATATATATTAAATAAGGTATATTTTAACAGAAACACATGTAAAACAAGATTACGTATGGACCAGTTGAGGACGATGTTGTAACCAGTCTCGTAAGAATCTAACCCACTCTCTGCTCTAAACACGATGACTGACTTTTCGCCGGCTCCGGGTTCTCGGCAGCAGGATGCAACAGAGCTACCACGGTTAATAAGAATCAACCATAAGCTGCTGTCATTACGCCCCTTTGTCCTTAAATGCTTTGATGTGCATTTCCTAGAGTTATGGACATTTGCTTATACATCCACAGTATGATCATCAAATCATCATAATTGATATTGTGCTATTATATTAATGTAAGCTACAGACTTTATTCAGATTTCCTCAGTTGTCTCACTGATGTCCACTATAGAAAAATGAAAATATATAACTTTTCTGGTCTATTTAGCCATCACACATCGCATTTATTGGTCCAGTTTCTGCTGCTTCCATTTCTTCCAGAACAGCTGCCCAGTCTTTCATGACCCTTACATTTTTTTAAGAGTTTTAGCCAGTTAGTTTTTTAGATTGGCCCTCAGTTTGGATTTGTGTGATGTTTCCTCATGATTAGATTTATAATGTTTTTTCAGGAATAATATAAAAGTAATGCCGTGACTTTGATGTATAATATTAGGGACTACAAACTGACTATGCCTGTTGCTCCAACGCTTGGTTACTCGGCCGAGGTGGTGTCTGTCAGCTTTATCCACTGAAAAGCTATTGTATTTCCATGTCCAATTAAGTAAGTATTTTCTGAGAAAATATAGCTTATGTCCCAAAATTAATATCATAGGGAAAGAAAAATGAAAAAATAAAAATCATAATTTTAGGCACTGATAGTCTCTGGAGAAAATAAAGTATAGGATAAGTCTGTGCATTCAAGGTGGAAGCCTCCTTTATTTTGTTTCCTAGTAGTTAAACATAAATTTTATTTTAATATATTTACATGGTTTGAAATTCAAACTGTATTTTTGAATTTTGGGAAAGATGGCAGCAACAGCATGGTTTTTAATCTCAAACATCCACAGAAAAATAGGGAAATGAGAACAAAGCCCGGATTCCATAGGCAGCATCTACAAACATCTGGGTGGCAAAGTGTAGTCACACACCCCAAAGGACGAGGAGGTGAGACCAGCGTCGGGGGCTGCAGACTCGCGTGATCTCAGCACCTGCTGCATGGGGGAAAGAGAAGGAGCCACTAGGGCCTCTGACGGAGCGGGGCCACCAGAATAAATAGCAGGCCCTCACTGCCGAGCTCAAGGGGCCAGTCTGAGGGCAGCAGCGGTGACAGAGAGATCTCCCACATCTCAACAGTGGAGAGATGCAAGAGATCTACAGTGAGGTTTGGAAGGGCTGTAGTACTCTGGGCCCTTGGAGTCTCAAAATTAAAGAGACAAAGCTCCGTTCCAGGACAAAACTACACACAGGAGAAACACCAATGCAAAGAGATCTCAAATTAAGTAGAGCAGGGATAAGGGACGAGAGTAAAAGAGGAAGGAAGGTGGGAAGGAAGGAAGGAAGAAGGGAGGGAGTGGGGGGAGAGGAGGGCCTTCAAAGGAAAGTGCAGTAGAGAAATAGAGACTTCAGAGAGAAGAGAAGGAGCTCTAGGGCACAAGGTTGCAAGAATATCCTGAACCACACTTTTCTTCCAAAAGTTTAGGGAAAATGATTTACGTTTTGTAAATTTTGTAAATTTTGTTGTTTAATGTAATTATGCCATTACATTAAGCAACAAAGAAATGTTAAAGAATCATTTCAGAAGTGAACATCAAACTAGAAGGAGCATTGAAAAGAGTAAACACAGTAGGCAATATTTTTTAAATATGTGGCAAAGAGGAAAAAATTTTTAATTAAAATGAAATGAAAAAGATTTGTGAAATGTGACAAATATGGAAGAAATGCAAAGAAGATCCAAATATGTAAAATAGGATGTCAAAAAAAAAAAAAGGAAAGGAGAGAAAAATGAGACCATAGAACAAATACTCGGGACTATAATTTAAGAAAACTTTCTTGAAATATAAAAATGACTTGAAATTACATAACAAAAGGGTAGACTACAAACTTTAGAATGTTCATACAAATTAACCATTCCAAAGACATTCTTTAAAAAAATACTAGTTGAATTTAAAGAGAAAAAAAATATTTCAGCCTTTCATATAAGAAAACGAAGTCATTTATATGGAAAAGGAAATTAGGTTGTTATCAGACTTTTTGACAAAAGAATCGAGTAAGTTATTTAAAACACTGACTTTCAAGTATGAAGATTGCAGATTGCAGATAAACTATCATCGGCATGTAAGAACTTGAAATACATTCTTACATGACCTTTCCTGAGAAATATACTGTATTACAAGCTTCAGGCAAACAAAATTAATCGAAGAGACATAAGGGCTAATCATGAGCATTAAATATATACTTCCATGCAGAATAAAAATTAAATGTGCAAAGAATGTAGTGACTTCTTTAACGATGCTGATGCAATGAAGACATGAAGTGCTGGGGGACTTCTACAGAAACGTTTTTACCGTATCCAGCCATCATATTTTTGTTGATAATGTATGTATTGTTGTTTTGGAAACGTTGTGTATGTGGTGTGGGAAAAGCAAGTAAGTAATTAGTTGATATTTTAATTATCTCATCCTCCAGTGTCCTTGAGAACTAGGATTCTTGGTACGGGAAGAGGTTATACAGATTTAAGATTTAAAAAACAACCACCATTTTAAGTGAAAACATTGTACCGTTGAGTGTGAATCGGAAGTATTTTACATTTAAGTATACTTTTATATCCACTGAAATGGCTTAGAAACAGCAATAAACCCCATAGCAAAGAATATGCCAAGCTCACGGGTTCTGCTCCTGAAATCCTCTCTCTCTCACTAAAAGATACCAGCACTTTCTGGAGAACAAATGATTCCAAATTTGGGCCAGAAAATATGCAAGATAGTCCTGGAGCATCTTCTCATCACATACAACAAAGGCGCCATCAGCAACCATGAGATGAGCAACTATGCCCCGTGCCTACAGGACTGGGAGGGAACTCAGAGAGGTTCGCCCGGTTCAATGCAGCGTGGGGCAAAAGTAGGCTAATAATAATAAAAGTAATACCAAAATAAATAAATAATAATACAAGAATAAACTCATGGGCTCACAACTGCAAACCTACTTTTGCCAACTGCTGTTGATTATCATAGATAGGAACTCAACAAATATGTTTAAAGGTACGTTAGGTTAAAATACTAAGCAAGTAGTTCATAAGTAGCTTAAAAATCTATTTACTTGCTTCGAGTACTTAAGAAAATAGATTCTTTAATTTGAAAATTAGTAAATTAGGGAATGGAATCTACATTACCAGTAACAGCTGGTACTTTGGGTGACCAGATGGTCTGGGGTGAGAGTGGTTAATGTCTCTGTAGAAATATTATAGCTAGTAAACAAAGAAGGAATAATAGAATATCACTGTGCCCCTGCTAACCAACAAAGCGCCGTAGCAGCTAACATCAGGAAGAGTGATTCCCAGACTATAGAAAAGCAGTGCCAGCCACAGCGTGATCCGGGTGTGCATCAGAGGAATGCAAATCGTGCCCTCGAAGGGGCCAAGCACCCCTACACTAACTCCGGTGTCATTCGCAAGAGCGAAGGTACAGGGACAACCTGAATGTCGGCCGACAGATGAGAGGTGGATAAAGAAATGTGACATAGGCACACCGGGGAATATTATTCAGCCTTTAAAAAGACGGAAACTCTGCCGTTTGTGACAACGTAATTGGACCTGGAGGCATTAAGCTGAGTGAAATTAACCAGTCACAGAAGGACAAATAATGCATGACGGCATGTATAAGAGGTGCCCCAAATATTCAAATTCATAGAAACAGGGAGCAGAAGGGTGGCTTGGGGGGCGGAGGGACGGAGGAAGTGGGGAGTGGCTTTGGAATGGGGACAAAGTTTCGATTATATGAGCTGACTGAGTTCTAGAAATCTGTATACAACATGGTGCTTATTGCTCACAATTCCATAGTGGGCACTTAAAAATGTGTCGAGTGTAGATCTTATGTTAAGCGTTCTTACCACGATAATAATTTTAAAAAATAGATTATTAATGCAGGTTTCCCGGGGCCCGAGTCTTAGCCTGAAGCTCCTTGCGTTCCTATCTCCCCGCAGACCTTGATGCTGTCCCACAGAGGAGACGGGGACCGAGTTTCCTGGGGAAGTCAAGGATGGCGGTGCCTGCCCCCCCCCCAAGGACCCTCGAGTTAGCTCCTTGCAGCCTCACCCACTCTGCTCGCCCAGGCAGGGAGGGGGTGCCCACTCGAGACGACGTCTCTCAGAGCGACAGAGAGGTCAGCCTGCGTGGGGTGGATTCGCTTCCCCAGCGTCACTTAAGTATCAGCAGAGGGTCAGAGGTTCTCCTCGGAGGTAAGAAATCTAGAGAGAGCTGCAGGTCTGCACCTGCCCCACTGACTTGCCCCTGATTGCCCACCTGTGAGACAGAACTATTGATAATAATAACGTCTCCCTGTCAGACCAAGTATGTAAAAATTCTAGAGCTTCCACTCTTGCAGTAAGGTGTGTCTCCGCAGGTCTCACTGTCAACAGATTGGCAGGGCGCAGAGACCCCAAACTCAGCCTAATAAATGGAGTCATGTCCCTTGTCTCAGCGGAAGCTGGAGAGTTTTTAAATATATAAAATCTTCCGTGTGAGGAAAATTGAATCAGTGCTCGGTACAGGATATGAGTAAAGTGGGTTTGATCACGCGTCAGTTGGAAGAACATTACTCATTGTGGCAACCGTCCTTCTCCCCGGGAGGTGATAACGCAGCTGTTGTTACTTCTTAGAATGTAGCCAAGAACTGCTAACACAGAGGTTTTTATTCAAGGATTTAACAAATTCAAAATAGGGAGCATATGAATAGACCAAATTGTACACACAGTCAATACAGCCTTACTCAAACAGAGAACTTGCATTGTGTGTTTGGACGTTAGGTGATATATTGGGTTAATGAAATTTTTAGTCCTCGGTTTTCAATTTTAAGAATATTGTTATTTGCATTTGTGGGACTCTGTGCTCACGCAACAAAGCCTGTGAGGATTCTCAAAGGCTTTATAAATGCTAAGCCCTTGCTGGTATGATTTAAATTCAAATAAAAATACATGGGTCATTTTTAGTTAACAAGTCGGCCATAACCAGAAGTTTCATTTTCCATTTCCCTTCAATATTTACTGTCCTCACCTCGCACAAACCCAGCAATAAGAAGAGAGAGCATTTAAACTTTAACCCCCATTAAAATGGGCAGTGAGTCTGTGAAAAGCTCCTTTGTGGTTTGGGGAAAGGGAAGGGCGTTTACAGGTTTGTTAAAAATTTATCCTGGAGAAGAAACATAGGAAACAGACACAAAGCCAGGAAAGCCATGCGCACGTGTGCCTGTGGTCAGGGATTTTTAATTCAGCACCGTCACTAATGACTAATAATTACAGAGACACAGAGAGTGTTAAAATGTTTCTAGTTTGGTGTCGAATTGAAACCAAAAGGTTAAATACTTTAAAAATCTATCTTCCTCAAGAAACTTTGGAACTCATCAGCAGAAAATACTGTTCTGTGCATTTATGAAACGCCTTTAACTTTTCCCAAGCATTTTTCCACTTTCGCGGTGTGATTTCCTACAGCTCCCTGGCAGATCGGTAAAAACGATGTCATTAGCCACTTTGCTTGTCATGACACCAGGGACACAGGAGATAGGAGAGGACAGACTAGCAGTTACTGAGGTGTTGGTGCTTTTGCCATCTGTTGAATCTCTCTTAATTTTGAGAACTAGTTTGTAAAGTAGATGATATTATTCTGATTTACATCCAAGAAATCTGAGGCCAAAACATCTGAAATTATTTCCGCCACGTCCCATGGCCAGAAGGTGTTACGATCAGGATTTAAAGCCCAGGTCAGTCTGATTCTCAAATCTATAGCAGGTTTTCTGCCCTGAGTGTTAAATCACATATCGCAGAAAGAGGCAAACTCTTTAGCTGACTAGCCTTTAAAGAACTCAATTTCCTGGGTCCTAGTGTCCCGCAGAGGGAGAGAAAAAAAAAAGAATCCAATGTAATAAAATGTTTAGGTAAAGATTACTTTTTTTTTTTTTTTTTTTGAGAGAGAGAGGAAGAGAAATGTTGATTTGTTGTTCCGTCTTGGTAATATTTTTCACAAATGTACTGTTTCTTTGTTTAAAAGGCTTAAGACCTTCCTGCTCCGGTCACTTCTTCAAGTCTTCATCCTGTTGTGAAGGCTACCATGCACATACAGAAAGTTGATAAACGTGTGCTTTTGTTGGTTTACCCTTCAGACCCAGCCAGGAAGCCCAACCCGATGGAGGAAAGCTGTTTCCTTCCCTCCGAGGCATCTGCCTGAGGGGTCGGCTTTTGTGATCCTGGCCAGGCCCATACTTTCGGTTCCCACCAGACCCTGCCAATCGCACAGCGGGCGGTGGGTGCTGGGCTCCTTCTGGGGCCCGGCCAGGGCCGTTGGCTGGGCCTGGGGAAGCTATTGTCCTCCTCCAAATAGACCTTCTTACACAAGGGCGGCTGGGTCCCAGGAGTTCCAGGAGCCGAAGCAGGAGCTGGAGACTACTTAAGGATCACCCTCGGAAGTTACAGAGCCTTACTCTACCACATTTTATTGATCCAGTAGTCACGGGACCAGCCCAGAATCAAGGGGGGAGGAAGTGCAATTTACCTTGTGAGGAGTAGTGTCAAGGTCACTGGCAGAAGAGCAGGCGGGATGGAGACACTGTCAGACACCCTGTCTGCCATTCAGCTGAAAGCATCAAAGAGCACGAGGGTTGAGGACATGGCCTTTTGCCCTGGCCGGTGTGGCTCCATGGATTGGGCGTCATCCCACAAAGCAAAAAGATGACCAGTTCAATTCCCAGTCAAGGCACATGTCTGGGTCGCGGGTTCAGTCCCACGACACGGTGCACGTGAAAGACAACCGATCACCGATTGATGTTTCTCTCCCCCATCGATGTTTCTCTTCCTCTTCTCCCTCCCTCCCCTTCTCTCTAAAAATAAATAAATAAGATTTTTTTTTTTTTTTAAAGAACATAGAGCCAGACAGGGACTCAAACTTCTGTTCCACAATTGCCCAACGACTAAACCTATTTCATTTCTCTGAGCTTTAGTTCACTCAACTGCAAAGCGAAGGACGTGAGTGTTAAATACAACATACACAGTGCCCAGCACACATACAATGTTCAACGTACAGTAGCTGTTATCACAACAGAGTCACAGGAGACCCTCCGGTGGGAGGGATCAAAGCTTCTACTGCCAGAGAAAGGAAATAAAACAACTCCAATCATTACAAACTCATCATTCATTCCTTTGGCTAATACGTTTGATGATACTGGAGAGTCAAGCTGGCGGTGACTAAATATTGCACTGAAAGGTGTGTTTGCTCTTGGGTGCCTGAGAAGCACTCATAGTGTTTGAAAACACAAATAATTCTGGTGAAGGCAATATTTTAATACAATGCAGTTTTTCAGAACTTGGCCAGTGGTTAATTTTAACAGCGGGAGAGAGAACATGAAGATGCTGGGCATCCTTCTCCGCAGCTGGGACCCGGCTGAAGGGATAAAGGAGACGCTGGCACAGGAGATACACGTGTCCCCCTAAACCAGTGAGGTGTTGAAGAAACAGGCATTGGGTGGCTGGCCTTTAATGTAATGTGAAACAGCGCAGCAGAAACCTCCTCGGTGAATGTTAAAGAAGTTTGATGTTTTGTCACCGTCTATTTTCTGATACGGTGTGGGTTGCGAGCAATTGTTGCTGAGCCTGAGACTCTCTGACCTTCGGTTTCTGCCCAAGTACTTCTCACTTAAAATACTAAAAAGCAGATACACCTCCTCAGTGAACAACAAAAGCCCTTTCCCCTCTGAGCCTAAAATGGTAGCCCTGCTTTCATGTGAGTAAAGGCAATCAACGTGGTGATAATAAAATTAACATAACCTCTCAGGAAATCTGTCATTTTTACAACTGGAAACGAACCAGTGAAGAAAAGGTGAAGACAGACCCTTCTGGCTAAATTGACTGAAACATTCTGTAACAATGGAGAATAATAAAATACAATTAAGACAAAGTGACCTGAGGCTTTAAGTATGAGAGTACTTAATGGGACATGAAGACCACGGAAAGGTCAGCAGCTCAGAAGCGACCTTCCGGTGGTAGTAGAGGTTAAAAGAGGATTCCAACACTCTTTAAAGACTCGTAACTTATCATTTGTGAAGTGGAAATTGTTGCTCAATTGTCATTAAAATGAAATCGGATTTTCCCTGACAAAAACTTCTACAAGGTACTAACAACACTTGCAAGAGATGGTAAGAGAGTTAGTTAGCCCAGAATATACCAAGTAGCTCAGGAAAGTGTATACCTCTGTGTCTACCAATTATCTTTCAAAAAACTATCTTGAAAAAAAAAATTTAAAGCTTTGAAATACAAGTAAGTTTTTAAAAGCTTATTAGATATTAGATATTTTATATATATCAAGGACTTATGTTGAAAAGATGAAGCCAATGTAACATGTAAGATTTGGGGAATCAGTCTAAACACCCAACAATAGGAAAAAAGTTTAATTCTAGCACACGCTGGGGACAAAATATACTGCTGCTTAAAACTAGGTTTTAGAAGACACTTTATGGCACAGGAAACATTCTCACAAAAATGACATTTGATTTTTAAAAAGCTGATGTAAAATTATAGAGCACTACTCTTCTCACTAAGTTGCTTGAAATCAAACAAGTGGAAGTGGGAGAGCCATGGGATTCACGTGCAGAGTGTGTTGAGACAGATCCCTCCGGGCGGACCCCCGCTCCAAGGACCTCCATGTGATGCGACTCATCTCCAAAGAGGAGAGGCAGAAACCGAGGGGGCCGGAGCCCGGCTCCAAAGCAGCCATGGGGCGCAAGGCTCTATAGTTGCTGGGTGACCTGGATCGAGAGGCCACCATGGGGTACAAAGGCAGGGGCTGCCTGGGACAGCAGTGCAGCTAGAAGCAGCGCTGTGAAAAATAAGGGCCCCTCCAGGGACTGTTGCCAAGAGAGCCGTGAAGGATCGAGCCTCTAAAGAAAACCCACTGTGAATGCTGTATTTAATAGTCATTTCTATCAGAAGCTCTGTTTGGTAATGCCCATTGGTGGGCGTTATGCTAAATATAAACTTGATCATCCAATGTTTGCATTTCATTTATTAAAAATGATTTAGTGGTATCCGAATGAAAGGTCAGTAGATTTCATAAGAAGTTTCCTGACTTCCTGATAGTGCAGTTTATTCTCCTGAAATATTGACACTGCCCTCAAAATACCCAATGAGTGTAGAGTATTGATTATGAGGGCTAAACATCATGATAATCAACTCGTGAGTCTGATTATTTTTAATGCCTATTAGGAACCCTTAGGGCGCCATCGATTATCAATTCTCCACTGGAAATAATAGTAAAATAAAAATTCATGAACACAGCACTTTTGCCACAAAGCTTGAAAACTCTAATGAGCATGTGGCCTATATTTCACGTTGAAAAGATGAGGCCGCTGGGATTTAAATAAACATCTTTGTTTCCAAGGGGCATGAACTGGAAGATGACTTACACAATAACACACAAATTGCATGAATTCCCTGAAAAAATACACTAAAGTATTTCTCAGTTAAACATTCATGAAAGCATGTCTTAAAGTGTTCCCCTTCGCACACTAACTTACGCCCTGCAGGTGAAGCTGTAGGGGAATCAGGGCATTTTTCACCCTCTAGTGGCGTTTCAAGGCCTTTCGGGAGTAAGTGTCAGGTAAACATTAAACGGGAAATGTCGTAGTCAAGTAATTTTATTGTGGCCTCCCTTACGACCACGAGGTCATCCTCAGTTTTGCCCAAACCTCTGTTCATGGGTGAACGACGCATTCATCAGTAGTCAACAAGTACTTACGGGGGGCTACCCTGTGCTGGGCACTGGGGGCCAATGATGAATGGGATGCGTGTGGGCCCTGGCTTCCTCCCGCTTACTTCCCAGTGGGGAGGACGGACAGAAACAAGTAAAGAAGTAAATAAAATAACTACGAAGACTATGGGGATGATGAGGAAATGACTAGGTTAGGCTCCGTACTCCAACGTGCTATGAAGTACTGAACTGGGACTTTAAAAGGATCTTAATATCTTTGTTGAATTCCACTGTGAGTATGAAGGACTTTGAACTGAGAGGCTCTGGTCCCACACGTAGCTGAAGTTGTCACACCATAGGTGGATTCATTCCACAGCTTGGAGTTCGAGCCTGGAAGACCTCCATGGAGCGGTGGTCGCGGTGGACTGGAGAGGCCAGCGGCCTGGGGACGGCCTTCTGGGACTCGAATCCTTGGATTTAAGTGAAGTGAAAACCAGAGCGAAGACTGGATCCCACTCCCGGGGGGCTAGACTGGGCTCGTTCTTCAGCGCTTCCTGTGGGGGCCTGGCGTGGGCTACGTGCCACCAGGTGGGTCCAGTTTACTGCTGAAGGTTCTACCTTCCCTTTCTCCCGAGGCCTGCCCTTCCCCAGCTGAGGCCGAAGGTGAGTACAAACCACCTGTACAGCCCGCTTCTCCCTGTTACTCAAGTTCTCCGTACCCTTTTCTCTCCTGTCTGGGTTCCACTTTGTCCAAATAGCCGGAGTTGGCCACCGGGCGTAGCTTTTTGGAAAGAGAAATTCTTGGCCTGAGATCGCAGAACAGTGACTTTAAAGAAAGGGGAGAGAGAGCGATGGGGCGGGGCGTGGAGTGCAGAGACGATTGGGCCCCCTGGGTGGGAGCCTCGCGCGTCAGTCAACGCAGACGACCGCACGCACTCACTCGGCCCGCCCCTGTTCTCCGGCACTGCCCCCTTGAGAGCGTCTGCGACCCCGCTGCGTGTTGGGACAGTGGAGGTGTGTTGATGAGCGGGGCTCTTGGCGAGTTTTTGAATAATGATAATTACAAGGCCGTGGCTCGTGGCTTTTTGAGGACTTGAGATTGATCCTGGGAATTCATAAAAATCCCACCCTCCCACATTCAGGTTTATCTCCCTTTTCCTGCAACACCCCCAACGCCCTTTCTACTGCCTTCAGGGTCCGTGTGAAAGTCCCTTTCTGCCAAAAGCTTCCGTCGTCTCTGCTTCCCCCTCCGCAGTGCTCCGGCGTTACTTTCCTGCTCTGGCTCCCCAGCACCCAGCGCCCCCCGTCCCTGCCCCTTCCTGCCCTGACGTTTAATCCCCGCTTGACTGTGACTCTGTCTCACAGCTGGCGTGCTAGGAGCAGAGACCGCGGGTCTCCCGTTTGGCGTCGGTTTAGCCTCACACACGGTGGACTGTAGACCCTCTTTGCCAAATAGATTAAAATCCGAGTGAATGAAGAAATGGATGAGTGAATGCAGGCATGAACTGAGTGAGTGGACAATTGGTTTTCACCTTTAGAAACAGCACGC